>CAUYQG010151481.1:0-25974 GCA_963574415.1 Tarsius wallacei | reverse complement strand
CGTGCGCTACCACACCAGGCTGATTTTTTGATTTATTGTAGAGATGAGGTCTTGCTTGCCCAGGCGGGTCTCGAACCCGCGGGCTCAGGCAATCCACTCACCTCAGCCTCCCAAAGGCGCGGGATTACAGGCTGAGCCACCGAGCCCGGCCCTTTCTTTTTCTTATTATATTGCCCACGTTGGTCTTGGCTCCTGGGCTTAATTGATTCTCCCCAAGTGCTGGGATTACAGGTGTGAGCCCCCGTGCCCAGGTGTGCATTTCCTTTTAAAAGGGAACCTTTAATGAGAACAGAAAGTTGTAATTAGCATGAAAAATACAGTCATCAAAAGCCATCCAATCTGAAGCAGGGTGCAATCCCTCCCTCAGGAGGCAGAAGCAGGGTGAATGTCTAAGCCCAGAAGTTCAAGACCAACCTGGACAACATAATGAGACCCCAGCTAAAAAAAAAAAAATCCAATTTAAAAATAGACTTGCATTCTTAAGAAATCTAAAAATGTAGCAAAGCGTTTGGAGAATCCCAAATCTCCTCAGGCTTACGATGGATACACTTGGTTCTGGAGGGCAGATGTGACTTGGGAGTGCCTTTCCTTCAACAGATAGATGGCCCTGGCTGGCATATTCTTTGTTTGTCACCTGTATTAGGTTAGATATATCAGACTGTTGTCTCCCACCCAAGGACAAAACACAAAATAGGAGGCACAGAGCCTCGGATTTTCTGGTGGCCTCCAACTCAGTTTTGCTTTCAATCTGGTTAGCAATAGTGACTGGAAAGGGGGTGGTACATAACCCACAAATGATTGACTGACTCTAGTGGTGATCCCTGGTACTTTGAAACATTCTCCCACAACTCACTCAATTTACCCCATTCACCCCATGAAGAAACAATCTTACAAAAGCTATCCATTCCAAAATGCGTGATGTGACAAACTCTCACCCACACAATAATTAGCATGTAAATCTTGTCAATTAAACACAGAGGCTAGCACATGAAATTGAATGCAAGTTGAAGGAATTTGTGACTGAGTAAATAAAATATTCAATGAACAAAATACTTATTTTTATGGCCAATCTGTGTTTACTTTCAACTGATCATTTTGAAGGAATGTGGCATAGTTGGATTTTATTAGTGTGATTTTTGGCTTTTTTACGATCCACAATTAAAAATATAATTCTCTAGGACACAACTGCCAGAGTCATATTAACTTTTGTAGCAAAGGCATCTAAACTAAACTCTTTATTAATTCATCTAAATGTGAGATTTTAAGAGTGTTCCTGGAAAAATGTAAATCTATAGTAATTTGCTTAGATAATTTCTCTCTGGAATAAACATTTAAGGTTGTTGGTATTAAATATTTGGTAACATTTAATTTATCAATACTACCAAAATGCAAATAATATATGAAAATAGCTGTCTAGCTAACAAGGTAGGTCTAAAAATAATTATGTTTAGCTACTCGGGGTGCTGAGGCGGAAGGAATCACCTAAGCCCAGGAGGCTGAGGCTGTCATGAGCCATGGTTGTCGTGATCATGCAATTGAACTCCAGCCTAGACAACAGAGTGACACTTCAACTCATAAATAAATAGATAGATAGATAGATAAATTTTAGATAGCTTCATTTGCAATCTTCTATCAGTAATGTTAGCCCTAAGAAAAGGTATCGTTAAATACGTCATCAGATAACAGGGTGGCAGAAAGGTGAAAAATACATCAAACTTTTAAAAATACTCATATTTAAAAGGAACACTTACTCTTCTGACTTCCTCTAAGAGGATATATCCTGAGTTTTTCAATAATATCAACCACGATCAAAGACATCAGAACCAGAGACACGGGCAGGTCAGGTAATTTATCCGGTAAGACATCAGCGGACCCATTAATGTTCTTTTGAACCTGTTTTGAGCAAACCATTTAGAGGTGTTACATTATTGCACTTTCTTTGTTCAAAATTCTTTCAGTAGTCTGAATGAAGTACTACATTGATTATAAACACATTTACTAAAAAACATAGAAGCTTGTCAGGTTTTAAACTCCACAAGGTTTTGAACTATTTCTAAAGATTCAATAAGGATTTACATCAATGGAGGTGCTTTCAATTAAAGATAGAGCTTGTTTAATGCATGCAAAAATATAATAGTAGGCCCCTGTAACAGTGGATGGGTAATTCGTTCCAACTAGACTGCTAAGCAGAGCTTTTGAGAGTCTAGCCTCAAAGAGATAGGAAGACAAATATTAACATGTAAGGTCTTCCAAGAAGGGAGATCCAGGTAATTTCACCTAGACTTTGGAACATTTCCTTCACCTGACTAAGGTAGCTACAAAAAAAACCTATGGCAAAAGCATCATATTAATGGTGAAAAATTAAAAATTTTTCCTCTGAGATAAGGAACAAGACAAAGATGCCACCATGACCACTTCTATTCAACATTGTCCTGGAGGTATTAGCTAGTCTAATAGAAAAGAGAAAGAAATTGGGCAAGCCCCTTGGGTTCCCTCCTGCTCTGGAAGGTTTTCTGTCCTCTCAATAAATCCTGCTTTCAAAAGAGAGAGAGAAAGAGAGAGAAAGAAAGAAATATTGGATAGAAAGAAAAACAGGCTGGGTGTGGTAGCTCATGCCTGTAATCTCAGCACTTTGGGAGGCCAAGGCAGGAGGATTGCTTGAAGCCAGGAGATCAAGACCAGACTGGGCAACATAGTGAGTCCCTGTCTCTAAGAAAATAAAAATGAGCCAGGAATGGTGTTGTGGGCCTGTAGTCCTAGCTACTTGAGAAACTGAGGTGGGAGGATCGCCTGAGCCCAAGAAGTTGGGGCTGCAGTGAACTGTGAGCACACCACTACACTCCAGCCTGGGTGACAGAGCGAGAGCCTGTCTCAAAAAAAAAAAAAAAAAAAAAAGGAAAGGAAAGAAAAAATAATTATTATTAATAGGCTATATAAATGTATATGAACAAAATCTCCCCAAAATGGATAAATTATATCTAAATACCAAAGACAAAGAGTTAGAAAATAAGACCTTTTTTTTAAAGGTGGAAGGATCACCTGAGCCCAGCAGGTCGAGGCTGCTGTGGCCGTGAGCGTGCCACTGCACTCCAGCCTGGGCCACAAAGTGAGACTCCAACTCAAAAAAAGAGAAAAAGAAAAGAAAAGAAAAGAAAATGACAGGTTGATTCTAAAATTTATATGAAAAAAAAAGGACAAGAAACTCTAGAAGAAAAAGAACAAGAAAGAAAGATGTATTTTTCTGGATATTAGGAACTATTATAATAGCAGAATTAAGACAATGTGTGTTAGCGCAGGAATAGAAAACTTGGCAATGGGACAGGACAGAAAGCCCAGAATCAGATCACATATATGCACACGTGACTTATAACAAAGGAAGCACAGAAGAAAAATGTGGGAAGGACAGACATTTTAATAAATGGTCCTCAGTTCATTGGTTGCTATTTGAGGAAAACAACTTGAAACTTGAACTCCTACGGCACAACATCTACAAAAGTCAGTTTGTGATTATGATTCTAAAAGAAAATGAAGAAACAATATAGTCTCCAAAATATAATTAGAGGAATATGTTTGGGACTTTGAGGTGCAGATTCACAAAAATAACAAACTCCTCTAAAAGAAGTAGCCAGAAGCATTATCTATAAAGGAAAAAAATTATAAACTGGACTATTTTTCAATGAAGAACTTCCTTTCATCAAAAGATACCATTAAAAGTATAATGGTAAAAAAAAAAAAAGTGGTAAGTAATAGAGGGTGAAGATATTTGCAATACATGTAATCAAAAAGGGCTTGTAATCAAAATATGGAAGTCACTCTTCCAAATCAACTTTTAAAAGATAAGAAACACAATTATAAAATGGGCAAGATCAAAAGATGTTCAACCTCTTTAATTGGTGAAAAAATGTAACTTAAAACTACAATGAGACTCAGGAAGATACCCACCAGAATAGCCAAAATGAAAAGATCCATGACGCAAGCACCGGTGAGAATATGAAACAACAGGAAAGCTCATCTCTGCTTGTGAATTCTATAAGATTACTATAGAAATCAGTATAATCTCCTTGGAAAACTGTTTAGCATTATCTGTTACAATGTAACATTTGAATATCTCTTGATCCATCCATCCTATTTGACCAACGGAAATGCTTGCACATGCACAGCAAGGGACATACCCATGATGTTCACAGCAGCGTTAGTTATAATAGCCAAAACTGGAAACAACTAAAAGTGGCCATTCAGAATAGAATGGATAAATCAGTTGTGATCTTTTCATAAGATGAAATAGAGCACAGCAATGAAAAGGAAAGAACCACAGTTATACAAAAAGCATGAATGACCCTCACATTCATCATTCAAATAAAAGAAGACAGACATCATTCATTTCCCCTTGTAAAAAGTTCAGAAACAAGCAGACAGTCTGTGGTATTTCAAGTCAAGGTAGAAGTGACTTTTGGCAAGGAGGGAAAGGCAGTCGTCATTACGAGGGATAGGGAGAGAGCTGGCCAAGGTTTACTTCTTGACCTGAGTAGTGTTTACACAGGGGTTTGCTGTATGGTTATTGTGCATTCATGTCGTGTGTACTTTTCTGTTTATGTGTTGTACTCCGTGAAAATTAAATAAGAAAAAAAGGGTAAGAAAAATAAGCAATGGGAGTTGAGACATCATAAAAAGAACCAAAAAGGGCTATCAAACTCCAGCTGTATCATTTACAATAGTGTTGTTCCTTGAAAGATTGTAAACTGAATTTTTACAGCTCTTGCAAAATTCTGGAGTGATTTATGAGGTCTTTGGGGGGGGGGGGAATTGACAAATCTAGATGGAAATATTCATCCGTTGCCGTTTGTTTGATGCAAAGTACATCTGTGTGGTCGTCCGAAGGCATCCCATACATTCATATATTGTCCTAATGGAGCATCTAGGATGTATTCCAACAATCTGTAATCTCTGATCTCATACACTACTTGGTGTCGCTCACAACATTTATGATTCTTGTTCTAATTGCTTGCTTATTTTTCTCTTTCCTGTCAGTAAATAATTACTGAAGACCAGAGACTCTGCCGTATTTCCTGACTTCTGTATCCCTAGTGCCTGGCGTGTAATATGCTCTTAATGGCCATTTGCTCAACATATAAATTACTATCAAAAAGTAATTTAAGCTGTGTACTTTAGTGAAGTAAAAGTTATCTTTCATAGCCTTTCACACATTAATAAGATTAGTAGGGCATTCTTCTTTGACCTTGTTAAGTAATGAAGTTCCCCCAGCCTAAAAGAGCTACCGATAATGTTCCTGCCCTGCAGACATCCATCTGAATCTTTCTGAAGCCATATTTGATAAAAACAAAAACTCAAAGTTATTTTTAAATAAATAGCATGTGCCAATTATGTCAGTGGAATGCTCATCAAAGGTCTTAGAAGGTAAGTGGTTGTTCCCTGAGATCCTGTTGTACTCATTTAGGACTGAGGACAATCATGAAAAACATAAGGTTGGTTGAAGAATGTAGATTGACTTTCAAATTCCTTACTTTTTATTATTTAAAAATAATGTATCTATCTCACACACACAAACACAAAGGTCATTTTTTAAAAACTGGCTTCTGAACCTTCTTACATAATCACCAAGGTAACAATGATCTTAGAAGATTGGATTAAATAAACTTTAAGAAGTTTGTTGGACATGCTGTTCTATTAGATTCCAAGAACAAGACATTTAATAATCTCAAAATCTTGCAGAGAAAAAAATCAGAATTCCATACCTCAGTCACAGCTATAGAAAAGGTGAAGCTGGGGAGTGTGGTCAGCACTACGCACATCATCATAACAGGTCTCCTAGCAAAGGAGAAAAAATAAGCCAAAGCAATCACGTTCAAGATCAACAGTTCCTCTTACATTTTGCTAATTTTGCAGTTCCTGTTCCATTCATCTATAGTTTTTCTAAGAAGTTACTGCTTCCCTATTTCCATTTCCCAAATGTTTGAGTATGGCAAAAAGGAACACGCGCAGAAACCAGAATGCTTTTCTAGAACAAAGGGGTGAGAGATTTCCAAAGAATCTAAATAATCAGCAAACCACAGACTACTAAATAAAAGCGTTGAAGAGAAAGTCAAATGACATTTAACATTTGAATAATTCATTAATTAGTATCCCACCCCAAAGGTCAGGCTTTGTGACCAACTGAAAAATGGATCAGCAAGACTTTCAAGTTATATTACAACTCATGTTGTAAAGTTGATTTTTCAAAAAACACATTAAGAGATAGCCAACTATTAGATATTTACAGATTCCTTAAAGTGAAGACATTTGCTTTTTTCTTTTACTTGAACCAAAAAAAAAATCATATATACATAAAAATAACATAATTTTTTAAACTTGTTTTTGGACCACTTCTTACATCTTGCATAGTTTATCAAATAGTTATTGAGATATATTATGTATAGAATACTTACCTTAAGACAGAGAAAGTGTAAATGTACATTTAGCATCATTAATTTATGGGAAGACAAAAGATACTCAAAGTTTTCTGTAATGAAATATTTACCACCTCTTTCCTTGGTTAATTTATATAATCTTAATTCTATTTATATGATAATGTGTTTCTAAATGCAGGCAGTGTCAAATGCTTTCAAATTATCAACAATTTCTCTTTGGTCCTGTCTTGCCTTCCTCATTCCAGCCCTCTCTTGGATGTTGTAGTCATAAACATAAATTAGAAGGTGAGATTATCCTTCTCTCACAGCCACATGCAGTATCCAACCTATCCAAAACCAGTTATGGTGGGATTTTATACTGGTAGCTTTGCTTCTTCGTCTGAGCCTAGATCCAAGTTCCCTGCAGCACTAGGCTTTCTAAGTAAGATTAGCTAAATCATTCATAAAGTCCTCTTCTTCTCAACTTGACCTCTAAAAGATGAGAGTGCCCAATGGTAATTTCTGGGTCTTTTCTTTACCTATATTATTTTCCTGGATTATCTCATCTAGTGTCATGACTTTAAATAAAACCCATTTGCCCATGACTCCCAAATATATACTAGCCTTTTTTCTTAGCTCTGAACTTCTACACAACAATTTGACATCTCCTCTTGGATGTCAAAGAGGCGACTCTGTAGGGTATGGTGTGGCTCATGCCTATCATCTCAGCAAATTGGCAGGCCAAGGAGGGAGGATCACTTGAGGCCAGGAGTTTGAAACCAGCCTGGGCAACACAGCGAGATCCCATCTCTATAAAAAAAATTTTAAAACTTAGCTGGGCACAGTGACATGCACCTGTAGTCCTAGCTACTCAGGGGGCTATGACAGGAGGATTGCCTGAGACTGGGAGGTCGAGGTTGTGGTGAGCTGTGATCATGTCACTGCACTCTGGCCTGGGCAACAGAGTGAGACTCTAAAAAACAAAGGTAACTCCTTTTGCATACCTGTTCCAATCTGTCATCCAATCCTGTCTGATTCACTGTCAAAATCCATTTCAAACCCGTTTTCTGCCAACACCATAGTTTATGCACTTTCATCTGCAATATTTCCAAACTGGTTTCCTGTTAGTGCTTCTATTCCTGCCTAGTAACACTGTCTTCATATCTTTTAAGTGAAATCATATTTTTAAAATGTAAAACACCTCTTATTACTGCCCTACCCAAATCCCCAATGCTGGGGAAAGTGGGAAATGGGATCCAGGTTATTTTTAATAGATCTTTAGTTTGGCAAGATAAAAAGAGTTTTGTGGATGGATGGTAATGATGGTTGAACAATAATGTGAAGGCACGTAATGCCATTGAATAGTATACTTAAAAATGGTTAAGGTGGTAAATTTTATGTTATAGGCACTTTACCACAATTTTTTAAAATCACCGATGGACACACAATGTAATTAGAATAAAATTAAAACGTATGACCTTAGCTTACACGTTCTACATGAAGTGGTTTCCCTTATTTCTCCTGGTATCCTAATTTAAAATGACCCTCCTTGTCCCCCCACTTTACTCCAGCCATACAGACCTTATGGGTGCTTCATAATCACACCAAGTGTGTCCCCTGCAGTCTTACACTGGCTGTTCCCTTTGCCAGGGACTGTCAACCATATCTGCTTTGTGTCTGACTCCCTGTTGTCATGGGCATTTCTCATTTCGGTCATTTTCAAATTACATCCCATATATACATATATAGTTATTGAGATATCTCAATAACTATATATGTATATATGGGATGTAATTTTATATATATTTAGTATATCTCAATATTGATTAGCTATGCAAGGTGTAAGAAAGATCTGTGAAATTCTGTGTGTGTGTGTGTGTGTGTGTATGCATGGAATTACGTGCATATATATGCACTGTACATATATACATATACATATATATGTATATAGAGAGGGACTCCCCCCAAAAAAGGAATTATTTTTTTGGAGGACAGGCCCCTTATAGTACAGGCTTCCTCCTCTTGGTAAGTGTTCTAGGAACCCATCAGTGTACCAGCTAGGGTTGTTGTGCGAGGCTGTGTGTGGCTTTAGTTAATTTTTTTTCCTGGAAATTCTTTCAGTGTGTTTGCCCATTTCATGATGGGTGATTTACAAGCACGCCTGCCCACACTGTGCTGAGTGTTTGGCAGTTTTTTGACACAAAACAGCATGACCCCCGTGCCCCACCCTCCCTATTCACCCGATCTCACCCCAAGCGACACTTTTTTTTGGTCTTCCCAAAAGTCCTCAAAGGGAAGTGTTTTGCCAATGTGAAAGAGGTGAAACAAAAAATAGCAGAAGCACTAAAAGGCATCACAATTGACTAGTTCAAGAACTGTTCTGGGCAGTGGAAAAAGCATCTCGAAAGGTGTATTGTATCAGAGAGTACTTTGTAGTGACTGAAGGTTAAGCATGTAAGAATAAATACATATTTTTTATAAATAAACTCTGGGTTTTTTCATCCCCCTTCATATCTATATGCCACGCAGGCTGGAGTGTGGTGACATAATTATGACTCACCACAGCCTCGACCTCCTGGGCCCAGATGGTCCTCCAGCCTCAACCTCCTGAATAGCTGGGACTACAGGCGTGTGCTACCATGCACAGCTAATTTTTTGATTTTTATGTAGAGACAGAGTCTTGCTATGTTGCCCAGGCTGATCTCGAACTTCTGACATCAAGTGATCCTCCTGCCTCGGCATCCCAAAGTGCTGGGATTACATTTGTGAGCCACTGCACCCGGTCAACATTTTTCATGAGTAAAATAAACTTTATACATTGACTTACAAAACAATTATATTGAAATTAATTAAATTATTATTAAAGTAGTATAGATAGTATACAGCCTTTTAAAGAATTATGTATACTTATCCAAATTCTTTTCAAATTTTGATATAACAATATACATATATATCAACAGATTATCTTTTATTTTCTTCGGAGTGCTTAAGATCAAGCAAAAATTGTAATCACTCATAATTTCAAGGTGGTAAAGATCATAAGCCTTATTCTGAAGTATCTGCTGGAACTGTTGTGTGATACGAAAAGATCTGTGACATCTGATATGAAGAGGTTTATGTAATATAGTGCAGGTCCTGCTAATACTACTGTGGTTTGCTACCAGCATCCATATTGGAAAGAAATGCTAGCTATCAATTAGAACTTAATGAATACAAAGATGTCAATTGTTACTCATCCAAGTTCAAGAACGCCATGATGCTAGAGAATGTCTGGCACACAGCTGGAACTCAATGAATACGAAATGAACGGAATAGTTCATTTAAAAAATACCAACCCAAGTCTATGTTTTATTTAACCAGAAATAATATTAACCTGTGTTTGAAAATCTTGACTTATTGTCCAGGCATCCCTATCCTTTATTGAATGTTATGGATTAAATGGTGTCCCCTCAAAACAGTATGTAGAAATCCCAACCCCCAAGTACCTGAGAATGTGATCTTATTTCAAAACAATAATACGATAATACCTTTACAGAGGTAATCATTAAAATTAGATCAGTAGAGTGGGGTCTAATCCAATACGGCGAGTGTTCTTATAAAAATGGAGAAATTTGACTGGGTGCTGTGTAATCCTAGCACTTTGGGAAGCTGAGGTGAAAGGATTGCTTGAGCCCAGGAGTTCAAAAATGTCACCATCTTAGAGAATAGACACATTGTCATAAACAGAATATTGCTAGAAGTATGAATGTCAAACCTCATCCCTACAAAAAAAATTTGCCAGACATAGTCGCACGTGCCTTTAGTCCCGGCTACTTGGGAAACTGAGGTAGAAGGATAACTTGAGTCCAGAAGGTTAAGGTTGTGGTGAGCCATGATCTTGCCACTGTACTTCAGTCTGGGTGACAGAATGAGAAGCAGACTCAAAAAGAGAAAAAGAAAAAAAAGAGATATTTTGTGATGAAGGCAGAAATTTGGGTGGCGCATCTACAAGTCTAGGCATGTCAAAGACTGAAAAAACAAAGACAAAACAATCAAAACACCAGAGGCTAGGAGAGAGGCATGGAACAAATTCTCCCTCAGAAAGAACCAATTCTGTCACCATCTTGATCTTAGACTTAGCCTCCAGAATTTTGAGACAATAAATTTATATTAAGTCATCCAGTTTGTGGTACTTTGTTATGACATTTCTGGGAAACGAATACAGATTTTGCTACTGGGAAGTGGAATGCTTCTGTAACAAATGCCTAAAAGTATAGAGGGAGCTTTGGAATTGAGTCATGGGTAGGGGCTGTCAGAGTTTTGAGAAGCATGATAGAAAAACCCTAGGCTGCCATGAAGAGATTATTGGTAAAAACACTGATGTTAAAGGTCAAGATTCCGGTGAGGGCTCAGAAGGAAAAGAGGAGAGATATTAAAGTGAGTTTTTATCATCTTAGAGAACAGATACATTGTCATGAACAGAATATGTTGCTAGAAATATGAATGCTAAAGGTGCTTCTGGTAAGGTTTAAGGTAGAAATGAAGAACGTATTATTGCAAACTGTAGAAAAGGCGATCCTTTTTATAAAATGGCAGAAAATTTGGCTGAATTGTGCTCTATTGGGTAGAAAGTGAAACGTGTAAGCAATGAACTCAGATATTTAGCTGAGGATATTTCTAAGTAAATTGTTGAAGGCATGGTCTGTTTCCTCTGCTATTTATAGTAAAACTTATATGAAGAGAGATACATTGAAGAAGAAATTTTTTAGCAAAAAGGAAATGGAACTTGAAGATTTGGAAAACTGTCAGTCTATCCATATGGCAAAAGTTGAGAAAGCAGGTTTAGAAGAGAACACCAAGGTTGTAGTTTCGGAATCCAATCAATGATCTCAGCAGAAACACTGGTGGCTTGGACTGAAGGTAGAAAAGGGGGAATGTGGTAAACAAAGACTGATAAGACTTCTGGGACTCCAGGGAGGAAACTGGCTGATGGCGCTACGCTGCAAACGTGTTCTCCTGAAAAGGGAACAATGACTGACAGTGATTCAGAGGCTGGAGAGGCTGTCACTGCAACCACAGGGCCAGGGATGACCTCCTTGAACCCTGAGGGTAGGGCCACCACCCAGGGCTGTGGAGTTGAGACCACTACCCTGTTGGGCCTGGAAGGGGGTCCAGTGGACAGAGCATGAAGGTAAAGAGGATTATTCTCAAATATTAACATCTAATGGGATTTTCCCTCCTAGGCTTTGGACTAGCTTGAGATCCATGACTCCTCTTTCCCTTCCAATACCAATCTTTTAGAATGTCTATTCTGTCCCACCATTGCATGTTGGAGGCAAGTAGCTTTTTTTTTTTTTTTTTTGTGTTGGCATCTCACTCGATTGCCCAGGCTGGAGAGCAGTGGCACACTCACGGTCATCCCAGCGTTGACCTGCTGGGTTCAGGCAATCCTTCTGCCTCAGTCTTCAAGTAGCCAGAACTATAGGCACGCGCTACCATGCCTGGCTAATTTTTTGATTCATTGTAGAGGTGAGGTCTCGCCAAGTTGCCCAGGCTATTCTCGAACCCATGGACTCAGGCAATCCCCTCACCTCGGCCTCCTAAAGTGCTGGGATGACAGGCTTGAGTCACCGTGCCCGGCCGGCAAGTAACTTTTTGTCTGGCTTCACTAGGTTGGCAGATGGAGAGGGATTTTGCCCCAGAATGGATCATATCCGAAGTCTCACCCATAACTGATCTGGATGACTTAGATAGTGAGTGTTTAGATCTCTGAGTCTGAGATGTTTAGATGATATTTTAGTATTTTAGACTGAGATCTGAGGCTGAAGTGATTAGGATTTTTGGAGATGTTGGGATGAGTGAATTGATTTTATACTTGGGAAGAACACAGTTTGGGGGGTAGGGGGTAGAAGGGGAAATGCTATGGTTGAATGAAATGTCTCCTGAAACAGACATGTTTAAGTCTCAAACTCCAGTGCCTCAGAATGTAACCCCATTTGGAAAAAGGTTCTTTGTAGAGCTAATCAATTTAAAATGGGATGTTAAAGTAGACCCTCATCCAGGATGACTGGTGTCCTTTTACAAACAGGACATTTGGAAACAGAAATGCACAAAGTGAAGACTATGTCAGGACACACAGGAAGAATGCCATGTGAAGAGGAAGGCAGAGATCAGGGTGATGCAGATTGCCAGCAAATTGCCAGAAGCTAGGAGAACAGGGACTTCCTTACATTTCTCCATGCTTGGAACCAAACTTACCATCACCTTGATCTCAGAGTTCTAGCCTCTAGAACTTTGAGACATTCGAGAATTTGAAACAAATTTCTCTTGCTTAAGCCACCAAGTTTGTGGTAGTTTTTTGCAGCAAACATAGGAAACTAACATAGGAAGGTGGCAATACCCAAGAAAGGAGATGTTCCCCTACAGCAGCTGGGCAATAATGCTGGCAAGAATGAAGAATTTGTGTAGGAAGGTAGCTTGGACAAGCAGATGGAGGTCAGAAAGTGGTTGATCTTGAATGCCAGGCCAAGTACAAGGATATGGTGACCAGTACACCTGATGTCCTCATGGGGGCATGTCTGTGAGGCAGTCAACAGCTACTCAATGTTTATTAAAAGAGGAATTGAGTGATAGGAAATGGGAACTGGAAAATCCACTGGTTAGGCAGAGGAGGTGACATCTATAAAGAGGATGGGAAAGACAGCTACATGGTGGTAGGCTTTATTTCAACATAAAGGGATAAGGAAGATTATGCTAATAATCAGAGCCACAGAAAGTAGTGAGTTCACTGTCAAATCAGAGGCAGGCTGTCCAACTGTATTGTGAGCAATAGTGTATTAGATGAACTCTAAGATTTCTTCCAGATTTAGGATGCTCTGAAATAATGTCAACATTTGACTCTATAAGCAAGGAGAAGAGTAGATTTTTAAGGGGTGGAACTTATATGCAGAAAACTTCTTTCAAGAAAAGCATTATCTAGTCAATAAGGACTGGGCAGGGATGAGGAGGAAGAAGGAAGCAAAAGGCAAGACCACCAATGGGTGAAGGTTGCCAGAGCCAAGTATTAATTAACAAAATGCTCTTCATTTTTCCTTGAACAAAAACAAACAGGACAAGCAACCTGACAGTGGATCTGAATGTATGAAATTTTGGGAGATCATACAAGAAATTCAAGTGTATGGTGGTCTAGAAATGAGGGCGTGTCGGGAGGAAGAAAACACCCGTGGAGAACAATAAACTAACTCAAAAGAGGCGAAAAAGGAAAAATTTATAGGATATGGTGACTTATTGCATGTGGTGGGGAGAAAAAAGCAAATATAAATACTCTTGTGCTGATTTACTAGATACAGTGGGACAAGGAAGAGAAAGCCTGTGGTCAAGTATGACAAAATTATTGATACTTTATGCATAATGCCCAAGACCGAACCACAAAGGAGACATTGATAGCTTAAACTGTGTCAAAATTCAAAATTTTCTATATCAAAACACCAAAATTAAAAGGAAAATGATAACTGAAATAAACACCATCTATGACAGACAAAAGTTAACATCCTTAATATTTATAGAACTCATGAATCAGTAGTAAAAAGAAAGAAAGAAAGAAAGGAAGGAAGGAAGAAAGGAAGGAAGGAAGAAAAAGAAAGAAAGAAAGAAAGAAAGAAAGAAAGAAAGAAAGAAAGAAAGAAAGAAAGAAAGAAAGAAAAGATGGATATACCAACAGAAAAACAGGTCAAGGACATAAACACATGACTTTTAGAAAATACTGATAACCAATTAACCTATGAGAAAATGTCAGACATAACAGAGAGCAGACTGAGAGAAATGAGACTGTTCTGGGAAGAAGTAACTATTAAACACCAGTGTTTAGTTAATGGTATATCTTACCAATGACCTGTCAGGGTTGCCGAAAAAAGCGAACTCTATTTCCGTCAGGTTAGCCAGTCTGTCCACAGATGTTATTGGTTCTGGTTGCTACCCTCTGTGTGCTACTGTGGGACAGTGGGGTGCCCAAAAAGATGGGGCTCTAGAAATACATACTCTCAGATCAGTCTTGTCTCAACTACTCATTGGCTGTATGTTTTTTTTAACCTCTGTGCCTCAATTTCCTCATTTGTAACGTGGGGACTATAACTGTTCTTATTTGCAAAAATTAGAAAATAACTAAAGTAATACAGACAATGTGTTTAGAATTATGCTTTGTATATAGTAATTGCTCAATGAGTATTTGCTCTTATTTTACTGTGACAACAACAAGAACTATTACTACCAACACTACGTATAAAACAGATCAACAGCAAAGTCTCAGCAACTATGTTAAAGACTTAAGCAAGGTAAATTGTAGCCCAAAATGTTGGGGTCTTTCAAACTTGGTACTGCCCACGATTCCTGATACGTCATCTTTCTGAAGTAATTGTGCGCTGAAGGACTCAGAAGGATTCCTGAAATATAGCTCTGGGCCCAAAGACGGGGAATTCTCATGGATACTCTGGCATTATCCTGTCCTCAGTGTACCTTCTCAATGGAGATCTGTTCCAGTTTCAGGCCAGTCTTGTCTTGTAGCTCAATGGTTTCATATATTAACTGATATTCCAAGAAAGGATCTCTCTCTCTCAATCTCTCTCTCTCTCTCTCTCTCTCTCTCTCTCTCACATACACAGTTTGATGTGTATATAAATTGTTTTCTTCATTCCTCCACACATCTCCCTTGTTATTATGAATGATGACGGTCATCCCTAGAAAGGAACCATAATTCTAGAAGAATGAGGAAGTGTTTAACAAGAGTAAAGGAAAGAACACTGGATTAAAGTTCAGACTCTACTGTTGATTTATTGTGTTTTAAGCTCTCTGAATTTGTTTCTTCCCTTGTAAAATGGGAATTATGTCCACTGGGTCAACTTCACAACACAGGCATGCAGGTCTGGTGAGAAAATGCAACATAAATACACTGTGTAAATGTAAAACACTTTCTAAGTTATTAATTGTCACACTATATTGGCCTACATTATCCTCAAAGAACAAAAGAGACTTGCAAAATTCTCTAAATTTGAGCAATATTACTGATAGCATATATTTTTCTTCAGCTTTATCAATTTTATCATCACTTCTACCACTTTTCAGAACCATCCTGAGGATTACACAGGTTTCTTTTTTTTTTTTTTGAGTCAGAGTCTTACTCTGTCGCCTAGACTGGAGGAGCACAATGGCACACTAATGACCACTGCAGCCTTGACCTGCTGGGCTCAGGTGATCCTGAAATATAGCTCTAGGTCCCAAGACAGTCAGGGAATCCTCACGGATACTCTAGCATTATCATGACCTCAGTGTACCTTCTCAATGGAGATCTGTTCCAGTTTCAGGCCAGTCTTGTAGCTCAATGGTTTCACATATTAACTGATATTCCAGGAAAGGCACTCTCTCTGTTTCTTTTACATATATAGTCTGATGTGTGTATAAATGACTTTTCTTCATTCCTCCACACATCTCTCTCATTATTATGAATGATGACAATCATCCCTAGAAAGGAACCACTTCAGCTGGGCTCGGTGGCTCAGTCTGTAATCCCGCGCCTTGGGAGGCTGAGGTGAGTGGATTGCCTGAGCCCGCGGGTTCGAGACCCGCCTGGGCAACTTGGTGAGACCTCATCTCTACAATAAATCAAAAAATTAGCCGGGTGTGGTCGCACGCCTGTAGTTCCAGCTACTTGGAAGGCTGAGGCGGAAGGATTGCCGGAGCCCAGCAGGTCGAGGCTGCGGTGGCCGGGAGCGGCCACTGCATTCCAGTCTGGGCGACAGAGTGAGACTCCAACTCAAAAAAAAAAAAAAAAAAGAAAGGAACCACTTCAACTTCCCAAATAGCTGGAACCGCAGGTGTACACGACCACACCCAGCTAATTTTTTTTATTTATTGTGGAGACAGGACTCACTAAGTAGCCCTGGCTGGTCTTGAACCCTTAGGTTCAGGCAATCTTCTTGCTTCCACCTCCCAAAGTGCTGTGATTATAAGAATGAGCCACCATTCCCATCCCAAGATCACATTTAAAATGAAATAGTAAATTTGGTCTAAGAGAATAATATTAATATTCACTAAGTGCTTACTACATATCAGGTACTATGCTAGGAACTTTATATGCATAATCTTATGCAGTTTTTTAAAACAACACCTAAGGAAGAAACTAAGTTGTTGCTATTTTGCTCATGAAAAAACTCAGGCTCAAAGAATTAAATAATTCACACACAATCTCACAGTCAATGTCAAAGCTATCATTTAAATTCAGATCAGCTCTCACTTAGATGTATTCCCAGGGCACACTCTTTACTAGCTGATAACTCACTCTCTCCTAAAGATCACCCTCAAAGGGCTCAAAATGCCAGTGTAGACCTCCAGGGAAACTCTCAAATCGTCTAGTTAACATTAAGTATCTGAGTGTTCAGGATCTATAAAATTTCACTAAACCAACTATTTATCTAACTATTCTTCAAAAATAATTCATACTCTCAATCCCTACTTTCAACAATAGCAACTATTTTTATATCATCCTCACTTAATAATTAAAATATGACACTCGCTATTTTACCCTATATCTTATAATATTCAAATATACATCTTTGGGAACCATATATAATGTCTAAATATACATCTTGGGAGAAATGTATCCTAATGACACTAAAAGAGCTGCATTTTGCTTGAAACTCTTGGCATTCAAATTTAAAAAATAAAGAAAAAGTTGCATGAGATAGAGGAAATAGCATGGAATCAGACAGATCTGGGTTGACAAATCCTAGCTCCACCACTTGCTAGCTTTATTACTTTACAAAGTTAATTACTTCTTCAAGTTTCAGTTTCCTTAGCTATAAAATGAAAACACTGGCACCACCTACTCTTCACTGGGTTGTCATAAAGTTTCAATTTAACAATACAAAATGTGTAAAGCTCCTAGAATAGATATCCAGTAGCTATTTCTTCTCTTCTACAGCAGTAAAAGATACCTGTATGACAGTACTCATGAATGAAGTCATGAGGAAATAGTTTCAGGTTCACTGAAATTATAGATCACCTGTTTTCTATCCATTTAAAACACTTGTGGCCAGCCACACCCACAGACAGAAACTAAAGACTTTAAGTGTATTTCTCAAAAGAAATACCGAAAGATGTAACTGTTGTGACAGCCCCAAACACTTTAGCACAGGTAAAGTACCTGGACCAGATGAACAAAAAATCTGAACAGATACCAGAGGTGATAAGTACAGCACATGCACTGGGGAGTAGAAACAAATGCTTACTCACTTCCTTAATCTCAATTGCCCCAGAAGATTGGGACTTTGACCTTAAAGAGACAATTTAGGGTAGTGGTTGGAAATACCCATTATGGAGTCAGACATACCCAGATCCAAAGTTTGGCTCTTCCACTCACTGGCTGACTGACTTTGGGAAAGTGTTTAGCCTTTCTAACCATCAGTTTCCTCTTGGGAATAATAATGATAAACTCATGAATATATCTACTTTACCAGGTGAAATAGATACTTCTATACCACCTCATATCAGTACTTACTTTGGCACATAGTAAATGATCTGAAAGGAACCAATTATAGTTTAACAATAGTAATAATAATAATAACAGATACGGGAAGTTTTGTTGCCTGAATGACATTTGCAATCATGAGTCCGGGGGATTTGAGCTAATGTGAAACAAAACAAAACCCAGAGCTCTTTCCTGGGCTGTGGTAGGCCAGCATCCCATTGGGTTACTCTGGGTGTCATTTGGAGTTTCCACCACTCCCTCAAAATTCCTGGCCCACCCAGGAATCTTGTATAGTCAAAGCAACCCCTACAGGGCTGTGAGAAGTGAAAGACCCAACTCAGCTCCAAGCCACTCCTTAGGTGACCCTGGGGATCTGGTCAAGGTTTGGGACGCCTCTAAACTCTACTGATTAAAAGCACTGCCAGCCGGGTTCGGTGGCTCAGCCTGTAATCCCGCACCTTGGGAGGCTGAGCTGAGTGAATTGCCTGAGCCCGCGGGTTCGAGACCCGTCTGGGCAACTTGGCGAGACCTCATCTCTACAATAAAAAAAAAAAAAAAAAAAAATTAGCCGGGCGTGGTAGTGCGCGCCTGTAGTTCCGGGTACTCGGAAGGCTGAAGCAGAAGGATCGCTGGAGCCCAGCAGGTCGAGGCTGCGGTGGCCAGGAGCGGCCACTGCACTCCAGTCTGGGTGACGGAGTGAGACTCCAACTCAAAAAAAAAATAAAATAAATAAAATAAAATAAAAGCACTGCCAACAACAAAATGGGTTATTTCTGGATACCCTTTAAGAGCCCTGCCCTTGGGGAACTGAAAGTTCCCTGGAGAGGACTGTGGGGCAGCAGCTGGGATCAGCCCCTAAAGACTGCGTCATGAACTCCAGTTCAGCTCTCCTTTGGCATCCTCTCAAGATATGTCTAGCTGTGCTGTTGCATCTAGTATTTTTACATCTCTGCCCTTGCTTGTGTTAACATTCCCAGCTCCTCCCTTTTCAACTGTGTTCTGTTGTTCACCTTCAAAATAAATGATAAAGATGAAAGAAAACTTATCCAAGAGAACAGAGAAATCTCAGATGAGTAAAAATCCAATCTGAAGATCTAAAAGAGAAAATACATGCGTACCAGAGATTATATGTTCCAATACCTTTGTGTGGATGAGTACAATCACTAGCTAAACCAACATTAACTCTTGATTTATTCAAACTATGTCTGTATTGTTATTTGTCATCATAGTAAAGTTTTTTTTTTCAAGACCAAGTAAAAAACGAGTTGCTTAAAAAAAAATCTTAGTTAATGGCCAAAGTATGCCTTAGACCTGCAAATGCAATGTAAACAGACATTATTTTCAGTTTTATATAACAGTAAAACTCTACATTATAATCTTGATGTTATGATTTGCGTAAATCACTGATAACTTTACACCATTCAGTGCACAGAGGAAGTAGGTGTAACATTTACGAATTAGGGTAGCGTGGACTGGCGCTAACTCGTCTTATTAACACAAGCAATTTGTTACTATCACTCAGTAAAAAATGACTGTAGAAAAATTAAAGATAGTATCAGAATATCCATACATCTACAGAAACAGTGATTGGAACCTACTTTCAATCTCACATAATATACACTCAGGCTCTGTTCACATCCTTACACATCATCGTACGTGGGACAGTTTGAAAACGTCATGGTGATTCCCTGCTAGATAGTTCTTTTACTTACCATCCTATAATTTTTTTGTAAAGATGATGTTTCCTGTGCAAGAGAACTTTTACAGGAACCCAAATCAATAGAGTCACTGATGCCACATAGGCAACAGAGCAGGAAACAATGAGCCAATAGTGTGTTTTCTCGGGTATAGTCCTTGTTCCCTGGTAGGCGGTGGCAAACTGCTCTGCAATCACAAGCGTGGGGATGGAGAAAGCAGCATATTCCAGAAGCTCAAAAACCAGGAACTTGATGAGTCTTCCAGAAGCCATCCCGAGGAAATGTAAACAGCTGAGGATCGGGAGCTCTGACTGCAGGCAGCATATGGACACACAGAGACTGAGCTAGGATCAAGTTCCTTGTCCTCGAATCACTAACCAGCGACTTTTTATTCTTTTATTGACTGTCCCATGGGTCAATGATCTTCTAACTTAACAACCATGGTCTCTTAAAGAAACAGGGCATTGTGGAAATGATCACTAAATGTATTTGCACATCCATTATTAGAAGTCAAATGAACTTCACAGCATGCCTGGGAGCATTGGTTAAAAACAGCTTTTTTAAAAAAGGTGATGTTGATTGTTGATTTGAGCACAAAAGTCATTTGTGTTATATTCAACTCTTGCTAAGCAGAACCACTGGAATAATACAATTTTAGAGTTAGAGGGAAAGAATAGATGTAATCCGATCCCTGATTTTTGTATTTAAGCAAATTCAGGCAAAAAGAGGTACCCAAATTCTGAGTCTTCATCCTGGAAAACTACCCTCCCTTTCAAGTGCTTAAAAAGGGAGTTTGGACTCACCTTGTCAACTTCCTAATCTTCCTGATGCTTAAGATATTCATTCATTATTGTACATTAGTTGCCATAGGACACATATTAATGTTATTTTTATTTCACTGGCCAGGAAACTAAAATAGTGATATTAGAAACCTGTTACCAGGATGAACTTATTAAGAACCCCCTATATCTAATCCAAAAGCCCATCAAATATTTATAAGACAATAATTATCTCCATGAATATCATTCCTCTAAAAACCGCTTTTGAGTACCAACAATAAGCATTTCACTAGGTGTCAGGGGGTAAAGATGAATTGCAGAGGTTCCCACCCTGAAATGTTTATAGTCCTGGCTGGGCACAGTGGCTCAAGCCTGTAATCCCAGCACTTTGGGAGGCCGAGGTGAGAGGATTGCGTGAGCTCAGGGGTTCGAGACCAGCCTGGGTAACTTGGTGAGACCTCATCTCTACAATAAATCAAAAAATAAGCTGGGTGTGGTAGCGCCCGCCTATAGCTCCAGCTACTTGGAAGGCTGAGAAGGAAGCATCATCTGGCCCAGCAGGTGATCGATCGAGGCTGCGGTGGTCTATGATGGTGCCATTGTACTCCAGCCTGGGTGACAGAGTGAGTGCCTGATTCAAAAATAAGTATCACCTGGCCCAGCAGGAGGTCGAGGCTGTGGTGGTCCATTAACTCCTGTCCCTCTGTAAGCTTGCTTCTTTATTTCTTATTTTTGAATCAGGCACTCACTTGAGGCTGTGGTGGCCATAAGCATGCCACTGCACTCCAGCCTGGGTTACAGAGTGAGATTCCAACTGAAAAAAAAGTCCAGAGGAGGAAAAAAACCTAGGATCAGCAAAAAAGAACTAAGGTCAGAAGCATAAACTCAATGCTGTGGTAGCACATGGGAGGACATCTCTGGGTTGTGGGAAGGGGAGGGAAAGATAAGGACAATCAAGATGGACTGGGGGGTGTTGGGGTGTCAGTGACATTTCATAAAGAGACAAAGAGACTGTGGTTAATGAGACTCCAGTGTGGCACAGCGGGGTGTAGGAGACAGCGATGTTAGAAAAATCAGAAGGGGTCAGAATGTCAATATCCCATGAAGGATTTGGGGTGTGTGTGTCTATGTATGTGTGTCAAGTGGTGAAAAGGCAATGCTTTCTGAATGCAGCAGCCCCTTTGTCATCTGGGAAGGAGAGTTAGTGCTGATGTGGAGGAAGGACAGAGTAGCACTACCTGGGAGATAGGAAAACCAGATAGGAGCCACAGAAACCAGATAGGAAAACCAGATAGGAGCCTGGGTAAGAGGGTAGAGCCCAGAGGAGGAGGCCACCACATAGTAGACATTAACTCCCGTCCCTCTCTAAGCTTGCTTCTTTATTTCTTATTTTTGAATCAGGCACTCACTCTGTCACCCAGGCTGGAGTACAGTGGCACCATCATAGACCACCACAGCCTCGACCTCCTGGGCTCAGGTCATCCTCCTGCCTCAGCCTCCCAAGTAGCTGGGACTACAGACGCACACCATCATGCCTGGCTAATTTAAAAATTTTTTTTGTAGACATGAAGTCTCGCTATGTTGCCCAGGCTGGTCTAGAACTCCTGGGCTCAAGTTATCCTCCTGCCTTGACCTCCCAGAGTGCTGGGATTACAGGCGTGAGCCACCGTACCCGGCCAGCTTCTTTAGTTGGTGTCCCCTGTACCTGCTGTCATGCTGATCAGACCAGGATTTCTCCAGGCTTCTCTCTCTCAGGCCCTTGGCAGAAGAGGCCCTGTGCCGCCTACTTTCAGGATGCATTCAGGATTCTGGTGGTGGCCCTGAGGGTAAACACCTTCTGCCCTCCCACTGCAGGAGTCTCAGCGGTTCTTCAAACTATCTAGTTATTTTACCTTTTTTTTTTTTTGAGTTGGAGTCTTACTCTGTCGCCCAGGCTGGAGTGCAGTGGCATGCTCACGGCCACTGCAGCCTTGACCTGCTGGGCTCAGGTGATCCTTCTGCCTTGGTCTTCCAAGTAGCTGGAACTACCGGTGTGCACCACCACGCCTGGCTAATTTTTTAATTTATTGTAGAGATGAGGTCTCGCCAAGTAGCCCAGTCTGACCTTGAACCCGTGGGTTCAGGCAAGACTCTCACCTCAGCCTCCCAACGTGCTGGGATCATAGGTGTGAGCCACCGCACCTGGTCAGTAATTATTTTACTTAAACTCAAATTTTGAACCCACTGAAGTCTAGCAGAAGCTCTCTCAAATGAAGAAAGGAACTTGGAAAGATGGTGACAATAATATGAAAGGATGAGTCAGAAACCCACCTAAGCAGTTCTGCTGTCAACTATTTCTGATATCACACTATTGACATCAATTACCCATATTATCCTTAATAAAAAATCTCCATTTAAATGATACTAGATACAAATTACATTTTCACCTCCTAACCCTCTGTCTTGTGTCATCAGCATGATGTTGGGTCATAATTTCTTCTGCAAATTTTGTCTATTAATAGGAGTTACAACCTGAGCATTTGAAGAAAATAATTAAATAGCCTGGCTCTTGAAAAAGAAGTCTCTTGCCCAGATCTATCATTTTGTTTTGAAAGTTCTGTTTTTATTTCCTCTTTTAAGAAGTTAAAATTGACCCTAGGGCAATCCTCTTTCGGGTCTCCTCCCACTGCCTGGAGCTTTCCTATTTTCTAATAAATTCCAACTTACTAAAAAAAAAATTGACTTTAGCTTTTTATTTCTCACCTATAATTTTCTTCTGGTTCATAATCTCCTTTTCTTTTCTTTTTTTGTTTTGTTTTTTTTTTTAGTTGGAGTCTCACTCTGTCGCCCAGGCTGGAGTGCAGCAGCACACTCACGGTCATCCCAGCGTCGACCTGCTGGGCTCCAGCGATCCTTCCGCCTCAACCTTCCAAGTAGCTGGAATTACAGGCATGTGTACTACCACGCCCAACTAATTTTTTGTCTCATCAAGTTGCCCAGGATGGTCTCGAACTCACAGGCTCAGGCAATCCACTCGCCTCGGCCTCCTAAAGTGCTGGGATTACAGACTGAGCCACTGAGCCCGGCCTCTTTTTATTTTCAAGGATGATGGTTGGGTGCAGTGGCTCACGCCTGTAGTCCCAGCACTTTGGGAGTTCAAGGTGGAAGGATAGCTTGAGCCCAGGAGTTCGAGACCAGCCAGGGCAATAAAGTGAGAACCCATTTCTACAAAAAATAAAAATAAATTAGCCGGGTGTGGTGGTGTATGCCTGTAGTCCCAGCTACTTGGGAGGCTGAGGCAGAAGGATTGCTTGAGTCCAGGAGGTCGAGGCTGGGGTGAGCCCAGATCATGCCTACTCCAGCCTAGGCAACAGGGTGAAACTGTCTCAAATAAGTAAGTAAATAAATAATAAATAGACACCAAGAGCGTTAACACACATCCAATGTGACCTGTGCTTTCCACCTCTTGGGACACGCCAGTCACTGTGATTCTCACTTGCTGCTTACAGTGAGTCCAACATGTAAAGAAACAACTGACTGTGTTCCCATTGTCCACTGAACACTTGTGTGCAGACTGTGGCCATCCCTAACTTACACTCTGGTTAGGGAGATGACCCAAACGCACAGGAAAGACCCGAGGGTGATTATGGAGTGTGCTGGGCAGGTTAGGGCTGGGAAGGGCTACCTCTCCACCCACAGTCCTCCATCCTTCTCCAGCCTCATCTGCCTGGAGGAATGGGCACTGGGCCCTAGAGTTTCCAGCAATCTGTGAATAGCCTGGCATAAAATGGGCCAACCAGATTCTCACCCTTGGGAATTTGAACTAAGAAACATGGGGAGAATTGGGTACAGGAGATCATGATTTTGAGTCCAAATCAGAGCAAACCAAACTATGTGCTAGAACCCCCTGGCATGTTGTCCATACTCTGACGAATGAATGAATGAACAAGTAGAAGCCGGACGGTGAAAGAATATAAGTTAGTGAAGTGGGAACCTAATCTGGAGAGTAGGAAGACTGGAACAGATCAACACAGAGAAGCGAGCACAGCAAGAAAGACCAGTCTCTAAGGGCGCCTCAGTTGTTGAACTTTCCAGATCACGTGTATTCTTACAAAAGGAAGTCTTTGTTCCTTGCAACAAGAAGGGCTTGAGTCTAAAACAAAGGAATATGTTTATGAACAGGAACAGACATCATTCAGAAACACATGTAAAAATACTGGATGAATCAGAGAAGCCTGAAAAAAAAAATCAAGTTGTGTTAATCAGAGAAGACTTCTCAGAGGAGGTGAGTCTGTGCCTATAATTATATTTTTGTTTATTCAGAGCATTATCTATATATTGTCAGTCATCTTCTCTGTACAGTGTAATGACATTTCTTTGAAAAATAGTTCTGGCAGAGCACAGTGGCTCATGCCTTTAGTCCCGGCACTTTGGGAATTTGAGGCAGGAGCATCATTGAGGCCAAGAGTTTGGGATCTGCCTGGGCAACATATCAAGATCCTGTCTTTACCAAAAATTTTAAAACTAGCCAGGTGTGGTGGCGCATGCTTGGAATCCTAGCTACTCAGGAGACTGGCAGGTAGATCAACTGAGCCCAGAAATTCAGGGTACAGTGAGCTATGACTGCACCATTGTGCTCCTGGGTAACAGAGCAAGACCCTGTCTCTAATAATAATAATGAAAAAGGAAAATAGTTCGAAGAATACTCATGATATAGTAAATTAGGAAGAGAGGTAAAAGAGAGAAGCAAGTTATAGACACTGTGTAACAATATGAATGGTACAATTCCATTTTAAAATATTATAGCTGTAGGTTTATATTTAAATTTTAAAATTCAGAAACATCCTCATTAAACTAACAGTGCTGTTCCTGGAAAATGGGTGAGGCGGGATAGAGGGAGTTTTCATTTTTTATGTATTAATATTGCCATGGTTTGAATATTTCAAGGGCATAAGAATTAGAAAATAAGGCCAAGTGTAGTGGCTTACACCTGTAATCCCAGCATTTTGGGAGCCAAGGCAGGAGATTGCTTGAGCCCAAGAGTTCGAGACCAACTCAGGCAAACATAGTGAGACCTTATCTCTACAAAAAATTAAAAAATAAAAATTAGCCAGGCATGGTGGCACGTGCCTATAGTCCCAGTGACTTTGGAGGCTAAGGCAGAAGGATTGTCTAAATCCAGGAGGTCAAGTCTGCGGTGAGCCATAATTGTGCCACTGCACTCCAATCTGGGCAACAGAGTGAGACCCCAGCTGAAGGAAAAAAAAAAATTAGAAAATAACTGTGGATGAATACAAATCCATTTAAAAATTAATTCCAGTTTAATAAAAATGCTGTGCTTTATTTTTAAAAAGTCTTTCCTCCATCAATACTTACCCTTTTCATGGTCATACCAAAGGACAGTGAAACAGCCAAGAGCAAGCAGAAGACAGGACAGCCTCGAGTAACTGCTTCCTGGATGGGCTTTTATGTTGAATTGGGTCGCCTTCTCCGGCTCTCATAGGAGAGGGCTAAAAAGTGTAGCTTCAGCCGGGCTCGGTGGCTCAGCCTGTAATCCCGTGCCTTGGGAGGCCGAGGTGAGTGGATTGCCTGAGCCCGTGGGTTCGAGACCCGCCTGG
>CAUYQG010151480.1:0-14276 GCA_963574415.1 Tarsius wallacei | reverse complement strand
GATCCTTCCGCCTCAGCCTTCCAAGTAGATGGAACTACAGGCGTGCGCTACCACGCCCGGCTAATTTTTGTTTTTTGATTTATTGTAGTGATGAGGTCTCACCAAGTTGCCCAGGCGGGTCTCAAACCCGTGGGCTCAGGCAATCCACTCACCTCAGCCTCCCAAGGCACGGGATTACAGGCTGAGCCACCGAGCCTGGCTGCTATTTTTTAAAAATATATTTTACTTTGGTATATATTTTAAACTACATAAAACTTTATTATTGTTATTTTAAATGGCCATGAGTCTTATATGTTTATCAATGTTTGATATTCCTGATGCTTTTTTATTGTTTCTTGCATTTCTGTGCTCTCATTTGCAATAATTATTTTACTTTGTCTTGAACAATTTTCTTAAGTATTTTTTGTAGGACTAGTCTACCCATGATGCATTTGCTTAAACTCCGTTTTCTTAAAAGTATTTACATAGGTTTCATTTATTAAAGATATCTTCCCTGGTACAACCTGAAATTCAAGATTGGTAGTTATTTTTTTTCTTTCGGCACTTTATCAATGTCTTTAGGCTTCAGTAGTTTTTATTGAGAAACCAGCTATCTTTCTTATTGCTTTTTCCTTGAAAGCAATATATACATTTTAAAAACTGCGTTTGAGATGTGTGGGGTTTTTTTTGTTTATTTATATTTAATTTTCAGCTGTTTGACAAGTGCCTACTTGTGGTTTTCTTTGTATTACTTCTGTTTGGAGTTTGTTAAACTTCTGAAACGTATGATTTTTGTCATATTTGTAAAATAATGTAAGTGTTATTTCCTTAAATTTTTTTTTCTTTTTCATTTTTAGAAACAGGGTCTCATTCTGTTGCTAGTTTGGACTATAGTGGCATGATCATAGCTCACTGTAGCCTCAAACTCTTGGGCTCAGGTGATTCTTCCACCTCAGTTTCTCAAGTAGCAAGGATGACAGGCACATGCCATTATAACCAACTAACTTTTAAAATTTTTTTGTAGAGATGAAGTCTTGCTATGTTGCTGAGGTTGGTCTTGAACTCCTGGCCTCAAGTGAACCTCCCACCTCAACTTCCCAAAGTGCTAAGATTACAAATATGAGTTTTAAGAAGAATGGCCTCCTTAAGTATTTTTTCTACTTTATACTTCATTTAATGTAAGATGACATATATGTTAGACCCTTTAATCATGTCCCTGATGTCTCCTATTCTCTGTGCTTTCTTTTCTTTTTTTTACTCTATACTTTAATTTGGTTATTTCTATCAATCTGACTGAGCTCCCCAAGTTCCTTCTGCTGTGTTCTGTTAAACACATCAAGTGATCTAATTTTAGATATTGTATTTTGCAGTTCTAGAATGTTCATCTAACACTTCCATAAATTATTATCCTATATGAAATATTTTATATATGTTTCTCTTCATTTTCTTTATCTTAATATTTGTAATTATTTTAAAGTCCTGTATGCTTACTCCGATGTTTGGATCTTCTACATCTGTTTCTACTGACTGTCTTTTCTCTTGATTATCCATCACCTTTTTTTGTTCTTTTGCATGTCTAGTAATTTTGTATTTTATGCTGGATTGTGTGTTGTTGAAGCTCTGCATTAGGCTCTTTTCCTCTAAATTATGTTGAATTTTGTATTGTCAGGCATTTAAATTATTGGCAGATCACTTCAATTCTGGCAATATTTGGATTTAGATTTTGTTAGAGTAACTTGTTTTTAATCTTTTCCTTATTCCTAGAAAGTATCCTTCACTTCTAGTGCATGGACTTTCTAGAGTCACAGTTGAATGAGTAGAGTGTTCCTCAAGGTCTCTTCAGTTGGACTGGGCTGGAATTTTTAGATTTTCCCAGCATTTTGCAACCTCTGAAATTTTTGTTCATCAATTAGCCTTTCAGTAGAGTGTTTTCTCTCTCTCTCTCTCTCTCTCTCTCCCCCCCTCTCTCTCTCTCTCTGTGTGTGTGTGTATGTATGTGTTTTAGCAGGATTTTCTTCTTTGTAAATATATCTGAATTAGCTTAAATTCAAGGGGAATTTGTATGCAATTTTTTTTTGACTACTTGCCTTTAGTTCTCCCTTACCTGGAACCTTCCTCCCAAATCCCAGCATTCTTAGCAGATCCAGACTCTGATCTGTTTCTTCTGCCCAGTGAAACTGACACTCTGTGCTTAAGCTCTATCTCCCTGTGCAAGAATTGAATGATAACTTCTGGTAAAATCTGGAGTGAATGGGATACTCATCTCATGTATTTCCATTCTCTCAATGATTGTACCCATAAAGTACTTACTGTTCAAGGCCTTTCAACTGTTGTTTTTATGTATTTTATCCAGCCTCTCTAGTTTTATTTACTGGTGTGAGGTTAAGTCGTGAGCCAGTTACTTTATCATGGCCTGAGCCATATTTTGGGGGAAAACTCTTTTGATCTAAAAATATTAATATATTTTAAAAAATTCATCAAACAAACGTGTCTTGAGACCTGTTATGTAGCAATTAGTGTACTTATTATTTTGGATTTTCAGTACTTTTACCAAAACTGCAGGCAATGAGTCTCTGTAAGGTTTATATTTATGCAGACAAACCTATTAGAATAAATAAATATTTGTTCACCTGAAACTTTGCTAAGGCCAATAAATGAAGAAACTTATTATAAGCTTTAATAATGAGAATTTGAAATACAAAGGCAGTCAACAAATCATGGATCCATCAAAGTCAGCTTCCACATCTACTTTGTTATTTATCAATTTCTGGGAAAGTTTGTATAAAATTGTAAAATCCCAGAGTCTTAGCTGACAGCATATTTGTATTAATCACAATGCTCAGGAACAGTTTAAATGAGCTATAGTTAACATTAAGAGATAAAATTACAATGTAAATGCATCTCTCAAGAGATACATAGGCTTAATGTGTAAATCTTCACTGCCTCAGAATTCTTTCTCCCTTCCTCATAGATGCATAGATTTGTTCTTGGCTCCAAACATGGAAATTTATGCTTATTGTTATAAGCACTTGCAGCTATTGCTTTGGTGTACATGTGTGAGTTTTTTTTAAGGGAACATGGGAAGGAGTAACCAGAAGTGTTTGGTGAGGCCATGCACATCCTCCTGCTCTGTCTACACCAAGACTAGACTGACATGGGGCACGAAAATGAGTGTATACCAGCTCCTAACTGTGTGGCTTTGTCGGGTAGAATACCATAGTGCCTTACCTTGGCTTGGTTTTCTCTTTCCAAGCCTGAAATGTTCTAAATGTTTTTTTCTGACATCTGAATATCTGTCTTTTCTCACTCATCAATATATCTGTATAACCACAGGTATATATTCTTCTGGTGAGAATCACACCAGAAATGTGGAACCTAAAGAGAGACACAGAAGAGATAGCATAGCGACTAGCTGATGGAGTACAGGAGTGTCAATTAAGGAAAGCAGGCAGTCTATCTATATACTTCAAGCACTTCATTTAGAAAGCAATTCAGCAAGCTCTGCCAAAGAGACGAGTGCCAATAAATTAGCTAAAAAGTACACCAAAGAGTCAAAACACAATCAGAGTTTCTGTAATATTCTTGTAGTGACTCCTAGGGAGCCTTGGGTAAATCAGAACACCTTTCCGTGCTATGTTTTTAATCACCTAAACAGTGAAAGTAATGTTATAAAAGTTAATATATGTGTATATGTGTATATTTATGATTAAAATATGCTATTTCTTTGTTTACAAAATAAAGCAATTCACCAATTATTCTCTCAAAACATAGTGAAATAACCCATTTTATGAAAATAACTTATCTGCATAATTCTGGTTTATCTGTTCTGTTTCTATTTATACTATACTCCGTGAAAAACTTGGCCCCCTTTGGTAGGAAACAGTGTCATTTCATCTTGCACTGAGAATCTGTCTCAGCATAGGATACCTTAATTAAAGCAGTGTTTCTTCTAACTTAAAAAGACAATTCAAGTAATGAATCAGTGATATAAAAGTTATTTAAACTAACTAACTGCCCAGCTGAATATTTTTCTAATCTTTGAGAGATATTTATTAAGATATTTTTTCTCATTAGCTTGAAAAATGATTTTTTAAATCTCAATTTCAACTTTTTCCCTTTGTCTTTTACTCTTATGAATGAAAAACTATCATTAATTTTCTTCTTATCAAATAAAGAAGAAGGCAAATAAACTTTTTTTAGGTTGTCTTACACTTAGCAAGAAATATCATAATACTAAGTACCAAAATAAATCAGCCTGAGTCCAAATGATTTATATATATATGTGAATTAAATATTTATACTTTCTTGAAAATCTGTTTTTTAAACTGGAGATATATATATATATATACATACACACATATTTACATCAAGAAACGCTGGTGGTGGGAATGCAAACTAGATCAACCACTATGGAAAACAATGTGGCGATTTCTAAAAGAACAAGAACTTGGCCCTCCATGTATGTGTGTGTGTCTATATACAAAAAAGTACACACATTTTAAGGAAGAAAAAACTGTATTAGAATCATAATACTCAATATATACTGATAATAAAAGATAAATACAAATCATGTTTGACTTCTGCAATTTCACATTGCTATTGCAATTCAATTCAACTTTGAAAAGTAATACAGAGATAACATCTCTTAGAAATGTGTATACATTATTTTTGGGACTCCTGGGGTGTGTGTGTGTGTGTGTGTGTGTGTGTGTGTATTTACATGTTTTTTTGAAACCTGTTCATTTGAGATGTCATCATCTCAGCCAAATTGGTAAATTTGGGAAGAATAAAATACTTCTGACTGGCAAAAAATATCACAGGCTTATAAAATTTTTGAATCTACCTCTTTACTCTCCTGGAACTATCCTGAATGTGCAAAAATACTCCTTTTGAAATGTCAAAATACATTGGTTAAGGTTTGCATTATCCTCAGACCATATTCATCCACAGACAAGATGGGTTTAAAAGATAGATTGCTTGACCTTACTTTATATCTTATTCGTGTAAGGCAGAGACAAACTTTTCTGAAAAGTGACTGGTGTGTATGATGTATTCTGATTTATCTGTCACTCTTTTATTAATATTAGGTGGCTACATTTGTGCTATTTTATATTTTAGCTTAGCAAAGCCCCTATTAAAATATTACAACCAGGAGGAAAGTGGTATAACACGAAGATTTCAGGATTATGCGAGAATTAAGTGTTTACCTATAAATCACAGCTAAAAAATAGGAAGAAAAACTGCCATATCCACATGTGGAAATCAATGAGCTGCTTAGCATTATCCATTTGCACTTGTGTCAAAATCAAAGGATGGGTTTCACATGAGAGGATTCCATTTGGCAAAGTTGTCTATGAGAGTGTAAAATGTGCACTATGTTCAGAGGAGTGGACAAAACTTCCAAAATGTGATCTAACTTTATTGGTCAAAGGGTCTCAATACTCAGTTTAAGAACATACTGGAAGAGAAGAAGCACTTCAGGAATAGCGGAGTAAGGACCTTGGAAAATGTATTCTCCCATAAGAGCAACGAGAACATTGGCAAAAATTGTCAAAATCAACTTTTTTAGACCTCTGAAAATTAGTCAAGGGCATGCAACAATTTCAGAAGTGTTTACCAAAGAAAAACGGGTGAATCTTGGTAAGAAGAGTGTGTTTTGTGATGTTTTATCTTGCTCTATTTTTATCTTCTCCTCAGCTCCACAATAGCCATAAAAGCCAACAACCTCACAGTCATAAGTGTGAAAAAAGTCCAGTAGCCACCAGAGAGGACAAAATGGTGTTGAAGCATCCCATTTGCAGTGATTTTTATTACTGGGCCTGTCTGGAAGCCCCCTGAAAGTCTCCATTCACAGAAATTATCTTCATTTGACCTCCTGCAGAACCCACTCAGTGCAAACAGCTTTTTTCCTGGAGCACTTGTCAAAAACTTTCAGTGGCAATTGCATAACATTGTAGCTGCCTGAGGTGGTGTCTTAGTCTGTTCGTGTTGCTATAACAAAAATATTCATACTAGTGGCTTATAAACAACAGAAATTTATTTCTCACAGTTCTGAAAACTGGGCAGTCCAAGAACAAGACACAGACAGATTCAATGTCTGGTGGGTACCTATTTACCAGTTCAGAGGCTGCCACCTTTTTGCTGCGTCCTCACATGGTGGAAGGGACAAATCAGTTCTCTGAGCCTTCTGTTATAAGGACACACAGGGGACACCTTTACAGGAATCAGAGTAGGCAATCAATTTCTCATCAAAACCCCAGATGTCCATGCCATAAGAGATAAGGTAGACAAGTGGAGCCTCTTTAAACTGAAAAGCTTCTGCGAAGCAAAAGAAACCATCAAGAGAGCAGGGAGACAGCCCACACAGAATGAATAAATATTTGCCAACTGTATGTCTGATAAAGGCCTATCATCCAGGATCTACAAGGAACTCAAATGTGCCAAAAGGAAAAAAACAAACAGCCCCATTAAAAAGTGGGCAAAAGACGTGAATAGACACTTCTCAAAAGAAGACATATGGGCACCAACAGACACGTGAAAAAGTCCTCAGCCTCACTAATCATCAGAGAAATGCAAATCAAAACCACATTGAGATACCACCTAATCCCAGTAAGAATTTCCATCATTAATAAAACAAAAAACAACAGATGCTGGCTAGGATGCAAAGAAAAGGGAACACTGCTGGTGGGAATGCAAACTAGTTCAACCTCTGTGAAAAACATTGTGGCAATTTCTAAAAGTACTAGAAATTGACTTTCCATATTACCCAATAGTCCCCCTACTGGGAATATACCTGGAGGAACTCAAATCATTCTACAAAAGAGATACCTGTACATGCATGTATATTGCAGCACTATTCACAATAGCAAAAACATAAAATCAACCGTGTTGTTCATCGAACCTGAACTGGATAAAAAAAAAAATGTGGTACATATACATGATGGAATATTACACAGCTATAAAGATGGACAAACATATGGACTTTGCAGCAACTTGGATGGATTTGGAGTCTATAATACTCAGTGATCTATCACAGAAACAAAGCACTGAGTACCACATGTTCTCACCCATAAGTGGACCCTGAACATTTACCATAATACTATAAGAAAGGGACTGGCAGTAGTGGAACACTGCCAGGGGAGGAAGAAGGGGGTGACACATAACATCATAAAAGTACCTGATTTCAAACCGGGTTAAGTGGGGATCAAAGGGAGGCCTAAACCTTACCTGTACGGTGACCACTTGTATACTTAATCCTGAATTGTACCCTACATTATTAAGATTAAAAAATAATTGAATGAAATAATGTATATAGCTAATGTTAGTTGTAGTACTTATTATTGTTATTCAGCGCTTAAGCACTTATTAAACAGTCATTAAATGTTACCTTCTACCCTGTTGTTGTTCTCCTGATCTCACATAGAATAACTTTGAAATAAAAGTCTATCATATTCAAAAAAATAAAAGTAAAGAATAAGGGGCACCATTCATGAGGGCTCCACTCCCATGAACTAATCGCCTCCCAAAGGTCTCACTAATACCATCACCCTGGGGATTAAGATTTTAACATATGAGTTGGGGGGGGCATAAACAGTTCATTGCAGGTGATAGCAATAAATGATGACTAAAAACATTAAAAGACAAAGCAGATGAGATGTCCATAGAGAACTTTGAAAAGCTCTGCTGTAACCCTGGGGATCTAGAAGACCACACACATGTGTAAGTCTGCATGCATGCCCAGGAAAGACCTGAGAAGACACTAAGCTCTCTTCTTTGGCTGACCTTGAGTTTCTGTACAGCAGGAAGTAGAGACTAAGCAGAATTTTAAACTGTCAGAGCATTGAATGGGTTTTTCATCATGTACACAGAACTTTGAAGAAATGGCTGGGAGACTTATTGGTTCAAGTCATTTAAGGAAATTTTTGTCCAGTTGTTAGATGACATCTAAGCTAACCAGGCGGAGACTTTAGTGGCTACAACAAAGAATACACACTTTACAGACTTAGTCTAGCAAGACACTAAACAAACAGCAGCAACAACAATAGGAAAAACAAACAGCTATAAATTCTGCAGAGGATGAGAATCTGATATTCAGAGTTATATAATTTAAAAGTTCAATTTTAACAGAAAATTATGTCATGCAAGGCAACAGGAAAGTTAATATACAGTCAAAAGAACTGTTGCTGAGAAAGCTCACATGTTGGACTTACTATAGGACTTTAAATCAGTTATTAGATCTATTTTCAAAGAACCAAAATAAGCCATATGTAAAATAATAAAAGTATGAGAATGATGTCTAATCAAGTAGAGATTATCATTAAAGAAATATAAATTATTTAAAAAGAAAAAAACTCTGGAGTTGAAAATTATAAAAATTGACATGAAAACTTCAATTCAGGGCTCACCAGAAAATTTTAACTGGCAGGGGAAAGAATCACTGAACTTGAGATTAATTTATTTGAAATTATCCACTCTGACAAATAGAAGAAAAAGTGAAAGGATAAAAAATGAGCACAGAGTTAGAGACCTGTAGGACACATCAGGTGTACTGATAATGCAATATGGAAGTCCCATAGTAAGATGAAATAGAAAAGAATAAAAAAATTGGAAGAAATTATGGCTGAGAACTTCCCAAATTTGATAAAAATATTAATGTACACATCCAGGAAGCTTAATAAACTCCAAGTAGGATAAATTCAATGAGACAATTACACCCATTTTATAGTCATACTATCAAAAGCCAAAACCCATTCTAATACATTACAAATACAAGACAAAAATCAATTGTACTTCTATATGCTTGAAATGAACAATGCAAAAATAAAATTAAGAAAACAATTCCATATGCAATAATATAAAAATGCTTATGAATAAGTTTAACAAAATTGAAAACCACCAAGCATCACAAAAGGAAATTAAAGAAGACCTACATAAATCTTATGTAGGAAAAGCATCTTATGTTGATGAATGGAAACATTTAATATTAAGATGGCAATATTTTTCCAAACTGATCTACAGATGCAGTCCAAACCCTTTCAGAAGCTCAGATTCCTTTTTTTGTAGAAATTGGCAAGCTGATCCTAAAATTCATATGGGATTGTAGAAAACCCAGAATAGCTGCAACAATCTTGAAAAAGAAAGCAAAGTAGGAGGGCTCATACTTCCTGATTTCAAAAATTTCACCAGCCTTATTGAGAGTGATGTCAGCAAGATGGCAGAGTAGGAGATCCCCAGCCTACCCATGTTCCCTCACAGAAACACATATTTGGCAGCCATCTATGACAAAATATGCGCACGCGCGTGCGTGCGCGCGCGCACGCACACACACACACACACACACACACAGATATTATTTCACTTCTCAAAGAAAGAAAGAAAAAAAAAGAAAAAACAACTCAGTGGCAGATCTCTCTCTCTCTCTCTCTCTCTCTCTCTCTCTCTCTCTCTCTCTCACACACACACACACACACAAAGATATTATTCAGTCTTTAAAAAAATAAGAAAATCCTGTCTTCTGTGACAACATGGGTGAACTTGGAGGACATGGTGATAAGAAAATTAAGCCAGACACAGAACAAATACTGTATGGTCTCACTTATATGTGGACTCTTAAAAAAACAAACTCATAGAAGCAGAGAGCAGAATGGTGGTTACCAGAGGCTTTGGAGCGTGGGAAATTGGAAGATTTGGTCAAAGGGTACAAAGTTTCAGTTATGCAGGAGAAATAAGTTCTAGCTCTAATGTAAAGCATGGTGACTATAGTTAATAATACTGTGTTGTATCATTGAAATTTGCTGAGAGTAGATCTCAAGTGTTCTCAACCCACACACACAAAAGGTAACCATGTGGTGATAGATATGTTAATAGCTCGAATGTGGTAATCACTTCACAATGTATATCACAATATCATGTTGTACACCTTAAGATATGTGCAGTTTTTATTTGTTAATTGTGTCTTAATAAAGCTGAGGGAAAAACCTTACTACAAAGCTATAGTATTCAAGACAGTGTGGTGTTGACATGAAGCTACATAATCTACATGAAGGTAGATCAGTGGAATAGAATTGAGAGTTCCAAATAAACCCATACACTATAGTCAATTCATTTTGACGAATATGCCAAGAAAATTAAATGAGAAAAAACAGTTTTTCAACAAATGTGCTATAACAACTGGATATCCACATGTAAAAAAATGAAGTTGGATTCCAATTTCATACCATATGCAAAAATTAACTCAAAATGGACCAGAGCCCTAAATATATGAAGCAAAAGTATACAACTCAATAAAACAGAGAAGGAAATCTCATAATCTTGGATTAGGCAATGGTTTCTTAGATATGACACCACATATACAAGCATATACAAAAGAAAATATATTTAAATTAGACTTAATCAAAATTAAAAAAGCTTTTGTGCTTTAAAGGACATAATCAAAAGAATGAAAAAGCTTACAAAATGAGAATAATATTTACATATCACATGCTTATAAAATATATAAAGAACTCACAGTGCAGCAATAAAAAAGACAAACCAATTTTTTAAACAGGCAAAGGATTTAGACATGGATACCCTAAAAGCCCTGTGCAATCTAGGATCTAACATTCACCAGGATGGCCAAAAACAAACAAAAAACTAATAACAATTGTTAAGCAAGAATGTAGCAAAGCTGGAAACCTCACACATTGCTAGTGATAACATAAAATGATGCAGCCACTTTAGAATAGTTTTGGAGTGCTTCAGAAAGTTAAACAGAGTTATATGAATCAGCAATTCCACTCCTAGATATATACCAAAAATAATTTAATGTAAGCCCTCTGAAAACCTGTATATAAATGTTTTTAACAGCATTATTTATAATACCCCCAAAATGAAAATGATTCACACGTTCATCAACTAAGTAAAAGATAAATGTATGTACATTTAATGAAATATTATTTGTCAATAAAATGGAAGGAAATGATAATACATGCTACAACATAGATGCACGTTGGAAATGTTATGCTAAGTGAAAGAAGTCAGATGCAAAATGCCACGCATTGTATGATCCCATTTATACAAGATTGTCAAAATAGGCAAATCCACAAAAGTAGAAAGTAGATTAGTGATTATTAGGGACCAGAAGAAGGGGATATGACAAGTGACTGCTAATGGATTCAGGGTTTCCTTTTGAGTGAAGAAAATATTCTGAAATTTGATAATAGTGATGATTGCACAACTCTGTGATATACTAAAACCTATTTAACTGTATATTTTAGAAGGGTGAATGATAGCCTATGCAAATTATACTTTTATTATTAAAAATAAAACATTGAGGGAACAATATTTTTATGGGTACTATTTGGAAAAGGTCCTCTTGGGGTGTTGAGCATGGTGTGGCAATCAAAATTGTAACTACCAAATAAGGTGGCTCTTAAATGAACAAGTAAGAATGTTTACATCGAAGAGGGTACTCTCACCACAGGCATTATTTTGATGTTAAACTATGCTTATTTGAATGATGCTGCCATTACCAACAACATTTCTTGATCTCCTTTTGGGGGGATTGCCTGTAAAACCAACTGGACATTTTTTAGATATCCCTAAGTGTTGTCAAAAATTTAACTGAAAGATTTATTTTCCTACAACCACTTAAAATCATAAAGTGGGAGATTAAATTGATCAAGTTGAATAATACAATTTTATGTTGAAATTAAAGTAGAATGACTATTTTTCTACAAGATTTCTAACCTAACTCTTAAGGTTTTAATAGGTCAATCTCAGTCCCAAACTCCTGTGTACAAGAAATGTAGTTTTCTTTAAATAGGCAATAGATGTTAAGTATAGATGTTAAGATCACAGATGGTACTGTCAGACCACATGGGTTCAAGTCCTTTCTTTGCCTCTTACTGGCTAGGATAACAATATATGCTAATATTTCTTAAATATTATCCAACTAGAAGGAATATTCAAAGCAGAAGTGCCAGAAATGTTTTGAGCATTGGTATTACCATCGGAATAAATGAACAGCTTATTACGGTGACAACTCTGATAGTATTTATTATCATATATTATTCCTAGTAGGTTTGTAATACTAGAGTCTTTACTTTCTGGTTTCACTGTTATACAGAATCACAGACTTTTACAAGTGGAAGAGACCTTACTATACAAGTGATATATCTGACACTGAGTCATTCCTTGACTCTTCCAAGGTCACATAAGTAATGAGTGACAATAGTTAATTGGAAAGAACAACTAGAGGTCAGATATGTGGGTAATCTGAGTCTTGTTCTTATTCTCCATATATTCTTCACTAACATGTTAGACTACACACTTCTATTCAAATCTCTGGCTCTACACTATAGTATGATTTCTCTGAAATATTTTTCAATTTTTGGTTTGTAACTTTCCTTTTGCCCAATATCATAAAGCATAGTGCTTAATAGTGTTTTGATATACACTTTGCTATTGAATTGTGGATGGCATAGTTAGCTTTTTTTATTTGATTGTTTTTGGTTTTGATCACACGCTTTTCCTAAAAGTATTTACTACAAAGATATAAAACTTTTCTTGGGACTGTCCAGGGTATCTACAGTTAACTCAAGATACCATTAAAATTTCAACACTAAATTAATTTTGTTTTTATTTTTTATTTGTTTAAATTTGTGGGGTGCAAGTGTAATTTTGTTACATGAATAGATTGCATAGGGGCGATAGATTGCATAGGGCTTTTAGGGTATCCATAACTCAAATAACGCAATTGTACCCATTAAGTAATTTCACATCATCCACCCCACCAGTCCTTCTTCTGAGTCTTCATTGTCCATAATTCCATACTCTGTGTCCATGTGTACACATTATTTAGTTCCCAATTAATTATAGGTGAGAACATGTGGTGTTTGTCTTTCTGTGTTTGTTATTTCACATAACATAGCGATCTCCAGTTCCATCCGTGTTGCTACAAAATACATGATTTCATTCTTTTTTATGGCTGAATAGTATTTCATTGTGCATGTATATCTCACATTTTAATCCAATCATTGATTGATGTGCCATCATTTATTAGATTGATTCTATATTTTTGCTATTGTGAATAGTGCTGTGATAAACATATGAGTGTACATATCTTTTTGATATAATGATTTCCTGTCTTTTGGGTAGATACCCAGTAGTAGGATTGCTGGGTTAAATGGCAGTTCTATTTAAAGTTCTTTGAGAAATTTTTATGCTAATTTCCATATAGGTTGTACTAATCTCACCAACAGTGTAAAAGCATTCCCTTTTCTCTGCATCCTTGTCATCATCTGTTATTTTTTGTTTTTAGCTTTTTTTTTTCCTTGAGTTGGAGTCTCACTCTGTCACCCAGACTGGAGTGCAGTGGCACGCTCCCGGCCACCGCAGCCTCGACCTGCTGGGCTCCAGCGGTCCTTCCGCCTCAGCCTTCCAAGTAGCTGGAACTACAGGCAAGTGCTACCACTCCCAGCTAAGTTTATTTTGATTTTATTGTAGAGATGAAGTCTCGCCAAGTTGCCCTGGGCGGGTCTCGAACCCGTGGGCTCTGGCAATCCACTCACCTCGGCCTCCCAAAGTGCTGGGATTACAGGCTGAGCCACTGAGCCCGGCTGTTTTTAGCAATTTTTTTATTTTTTAAAGACAGTATTTTGCTCTGTCACCGAGGCTAGAGTGCAGTGACTCATTCATAGCTCACTGCAGCCTCAAACTCTAGGGCTCAACCAATCCTTTTGCAGCAACCTCCCAAAATAGCTGGGACAACAGGTGCATGCTACCACATCTGACAAATTTGTCTTATTTTTTTAGAGAAGGGGGTCTTGCTATGTTGTCCAGGCTGGTCTTGAACTCTGGCCTCAAGTGATCCTCCTTCACTGGCCTCCTGAAGTGCTGGAATTATAAGCATAAGCCACCATGCTTAGCCTTGTCTTTTTAATAATAACCATTCTGACTGGGATGAGCTTATATCTCATTGTGGTTTGAACTTGCATTTCTCTGATGATTATTCATGTCGAGCATTTTATCATATGCCTTTTGGCTGTTTGTGTGACTTCTTTTGAAAAAATGTCTAGTCTTGTCCTTTTCCCCCCTTTTAATGAACTCATTTGTGAGTTTTTATTGTTGTTCTTGTGTTGCGTTGTTATTTTTTGTTTTTAGCTTTTTTTTTTTCCTTGAGTTGGAGTCTCACTCTGTCGCCCAGACTGGAGTGCAGTGGCCGCTCCCGGCCACCGCAGCCTCGACCTGCTGGGCTCCGGTGATCCTTCTGCCTCAGCCTTCCGAGTAGCTGGAACTACAGGCGCGCACTACCACGC
>CAUYQG010151479.1:0-16359 GCA_963574415.1 Tarsius wallacei | reverse complement strand
ATTCACCTGTGTCTTGGCTTCTCCCAATGTCATCGCTGCTCTATTCAAGATACCTCTTAGGATAATTTACTTCGTGAGGTATTTTGGTGGTGGTGGTGGTGGTGGTGATGGGTTTTTTTTTTTAGATTTTTGTTTGTTTGTTTATTTGTTTGTTTAAGATGAGCTGAAACCAATCTAGTTCTCCTTTCTACCACTTTTGGACAATTAATTTTCTGAGTTAAGTCCAGAACTGTATATCTACTTTTGTTAAATTTCAGCTCCTTGGTTTAGGATCTTGCAGTTTTAATCCTGTCATGGACATCATGATTAATGCCTTTCTTTGGGATTAATGGGCTCCATTCTTCCCAGCTGATTAGTCTAAGCCAGTGGTTTTTATTGTGTGGTTTTGACAGATATAAATCACAAAAACTAAGGTATTCAGAGTCTTCATAATTCTTGTGAGTGTAAAGGAAGCTGGGTGCAGTGGCTCATGCCTGTAATCCCAGCACTTTCAGAGGCGGAGACAAGAGGATTGCCTGAGCCCAGGAGTTTGAGACCAGCCTCGGCAACTTGCTGAGACCTCGTCTCTACAATAAATACATAAATAAAAAGAAAAGAAAGAAATTATCCGGGCATGGTGGCTCACACCTACAGTTCTAGCTACTTGGAAGACTGAGGTAGAAGGATCACCTGAGCCCAGCAGGTCGAGGCTGCAGTGGCCGTGAGAGTGCCACTGCACTCCAACCTGGGTGACAGAGACTCTGACTCAAAAAAAAAAAAAAGTGCAAAGGAGTCCCAAAGGCAAAAATTTGAGAACTACTGGCTTAAGCAAATTGTGTACTCTGTCCCTTGCCAATGACTGATTCGGGATTGGGCGGCCCTAAGTCATTTTGGCCCAATGAGATGTGAGGCTTGCTGGGGTTTTTGAGAATGTTTTCTTGCTCTTAGGAAAGAACCGCAGGAAGTCAGGCTGTCCTTCCTTCTGGACAAGCAGGAATGGGGAAGTCTATGGCTGTGATTTCTGAGGGCAGTCATCTTACATTGGGAAGAGTGCCAGCCTTAGAAAAAGCCACCAGGATGGCAGGAAGAGACACGCAAATAACCTGATCCCTGGTGACTTTGTGGAGCTGCTTAATCAATTAATTCCAAAGCCCATTCTCTGCATTTCTTATGTGAGCCATGTTTGCTTATTAAAACAGTTAGAAATTTCTGTTATTTGCAGCCCAAAGCAAATGAACCTCCATACGGCCGCTCATTGTAAGAGCATTCCTTCTCAGTTGTATGGCTTTTACAAATTTGATACACATAAGCCCCCTGGCTTCGTTGAAGTGATGATGGCATCTGCAGAGGGCAGAGTCCACTCACCATCCTTCCAAGCCCACATGTGTCCACTAACATGTTGAGTCCCGTAAGTTAATCACCCCACTCTGGCCGGATCTGAAGACCTCAAGTGTGTTCCCCAACTGGATGGCAAGCCCTGAAGGGAAGAAACGATGTCTTCTCCTGTGGTCCCCTGCTGACCTGCCTTCATATAATGCAAGGCAGATAGCATGGAGAGAGCAGTCAGAAACACTCAAAAGCGAGTGTGGTCTGCCACCCGACTTCACCCTTTCTCCCTGAATTCTGCCACTTCCCTAGGCTTTTCTTTCTTTCTTTCTTTCTTTCTTTTGGAGTTGGGGTCTCACTCTGTCACCCAGACTGGAGTGCAGTGGCACGCTCCTGGCCACCGCAGCCTCAACCTGCTGGGCTCAGGCTATCCTTTCCAAGTAGCTGGAACTACAGGTGGGCGCTACCACACCCAGCTAATTTTTTTGATTTTAATGTAGAGATGAGGTCTCGCCAAGTTGCCCAGGCGGGTCTCGAACCTGTGGGCTCAGGCAATCCCCTCACCTCAGCCTCCCAAAGCGCTGGGATTACAGGCTGAGCCACCGAGCCCGGCTCCCTATACTTTTCTAACATGCCGCACCCTCCAAGGGCACGCAGGGAATTTATTTCATGGACTGCTAAAAGTGCAACTCCCGGGAGACATGCACCTTAATGAAAAACAGCAGATGATAGAGGACAGGGCACTGGTGCTTTCTGGAGCTAAACTTGGTTTAAATCCTGCCCTCACTACTTTATTTTTTAATTTTTTCTTTTTTCTTTTTTGAGTTGGAGTCTCACTCCGTCACCCAGGCTGGAGTGCAGTGGCACACTCACTGCCACCCCAGCATCGACCTGCTGGGCTCTGGTGATCCTTCTGCCTCAGCCTTCCAAGTAGCCGGAACTACAGGCATGTGCTACCACGCCCGGCTGATTTTTAAAAATTTTATTGTAGAGACGAAGTCTTGCCAAGTTGCCCAGGCTGGTCTCGAACTCACGGGCTTCCCCATGGGCTTAGTGCTGAGATTACAGGATGAGCCACGGAGCCCGGCCCCTCCACTCCATAACCATGCTCCTCAATTCCTCTGAATCTTGGTTTCAACATGGTAGGTGACAGTGGGAGGCTGACAGAGTACTGAGGGAGCCCTTCCTGGGGGGAATGGGAAGAGAGGGTGGAGTTGACAGGCCTGAGTGGTGCCTTGAAGGGTATGTAAGAATCAGTCAGGCCGGGCGCAGTGGCTCACGCCTGTAATCCCAGCACCTTGGGAGGCTGAGGCAAGAGGATTGAGACTGGCCTGGGCAACATGACAGAGTGAGACTCCAACTCAGAAAATAATAATAAATTAATTAATTAATAATAATAATTAATAATAAATAATCAGGAAAAGAGAAGAGGAAAGTGTTCTCCAGGCAATAGGCCCTAAAGGGGGAGCTGGTCCAGGTAGGGGGAAGATGGCACAGTGTGTGCGATTTGAGAGACAGGGCCATTCTGGGACAGGACAGTGACTCCAAGTGAGCTGAGCCTGACCCGTGCCTTGAGGGTCATCTACCATGTTATATTGGCAGCCCTCAGAGGGATCCTTTGGAAGTCAGCCCATTGTTTAAGGCAAGCACCTTCTCTCAACCTAGGATGCCCTGCAGCTGGGATCTCTCCTTGCTTATCAGAGCCAGGAGGTTCCTTGGAAAATGAACATTTTATGAGCACTTACCATGGCCAGGTGCCCACCTCAGCATGGCCATGTATGAACTCATCTTGACAAGCCTAGGCAGTCAGAACTATTATCAACCCCATTTCCCAGATGAAAAAACGGCGGCAGAGAGCGATTAAATCTCCCCCAGCCCCACGGAGGTCGAGGTCGGAATTCAGACTCACCAGCCTGGTTCTGAGCACTTAGCTACCACGTCGCTTCTTTTGCAGTTTGATGAATAAAGCACCCCCAGTCTCATGGCGGTGTATGGCAATTCTTGCTGTGACTGGGTCTTCCTGACCATCATCTCCGGGTTGACAGGCCAGGGCAGTGAAACAGGCTCACTGAACCCTGGGCCAGCAGGGGAGGCTGGGAGGGGGGAATCAGGGGGCAGCCCCCAGGCCCTGCCTGACCACCGCTTCAGGCCAGCTTCACCCAGTCTTCTCCTCGGGGCCTCCTCGCCCCCGCAGGTTCCATCCCGGGGTTGGGGGTGGAGGTTGACAGGCTTACCCGTCTCTCGTTGGAAGAGGCATTCACGTTGACCCCACAGGCCAGGTCAGGCCTGGGGAAGATCTCTGACCAGCCGTCCTGCGTACAGTTTCGAAACATGGAACCTGTGGGTGCCAAGCATCCTGCAGATGAGCAGTGGGAGTTGGGCACTGTGCTTTTTATAGTAAAATCTGTCGTAACATGTAAACATTACAGCTACTTTTGGGGCATGGAAACTGAGGCACACAGTGGTTAAATTACTTTCCCAAGATCACACCCTAATGTGGGGCAAAGAGATTCGAACCGGGGCTCAGGCATCAGAGCCCGCAGACTTCGCCACATACCATATACTCATCCCTTTCTGACCCCTGCCAGGTGTTACTCCCAATCCCAGGTCCCGCTCTCATTCACAGGCAGGTCCCCAGAGAATCTATGGTAGCTGGCAAGGACCTGGCCCCTCCCATAATGGCCTTTTCTCATCGCATCCTGCTCCAGGGAAGCTCTGTTTTACGTGTAACTTCACACCTACTCACCCGGCTGTTTGAGAACTACCAGAGCGCCACCAAGATCAGCCCTTCCAGGCAGCGCCCCTCATGGAAAAGATGATGCGACTGGTCCTCCAGCCATGAGGATGAGGCCACCCCTCTGCTTTTCTCTCCATGACAGATCACGAGACCACCGAAATCCTCCCATCGGGTGGCTGGCTGCCCTCCGCCCAGCACGAGGCTGATGCTGGGTCCCTCTCACAGCATGGGCAGGGATTTCCTGCCTGCCTCGCCTGGGCCTGGCCCAGAGCCCTTGCTTGTCAAGCACTGGCTGGCTGGCTGGCTAGCCAGAAAGGTGAACAAATGGGGATGGACAGCACTTTCCCTCCTAAAGGGGCCCAGCCTGGGGAAGGGAGCCGCCAGCCCAGAAGAAACTCTTGGAAGGCCGCCAGGAAGTTTCCCTCGTTGGCGAGTGGTCCAGCTGCATGCTATACCAAGGAGGCCTGACAGCTGGCTCTTGGTTCTGGCCCATGTGGAGAGCTGATCACGGGTCCCGAGGGTGGGACCCCTGCCATCCCTTTGTTCTCACCCAAGCCCCGTCTAGGGCACCCAAACAGCCCCAGCTGGGCCTGGCATGGTCTCTCCACGGGCCCCAGGGGCTGGGCCACCGGCTCACGGGGGTTAGGGTCAAAGTTTCCTGTGAGGTAGAGAAATAAAGCTGGCTTTTCTAGAACCAGACACTGTGCTAAGTGCTTTGCATACAGAGTCTGAATCCAGTCCTCATTGAGGGAGGTGCTGATTGTTCCTCCAGCTGTAAGAAAACCAAGGCCCAGAATTGGGCTACAGTGTCCAGCCAGTGTGCATCCCATCACTCTACTGCCCTCCTGCCCAGCCCAGGCCCTGCGGTCTCAGGTGCAGTTTCTAGCGCCAGGAGACCATGTCCTTTGGGCTCTGGGTATGCCTGGCCTATGAGGGCTCAGGAGGGCCTGGAGCACAGAGTTGGAAGCAGCCAGATCTGAGTTTGAAACCCAGTGCTGCCTCTTGGTCACGGCATGATGTTAGGTGCATCACTTCTCTGTGTCACAGGGAAATAATCACCCACACTGCAAGAGTGAGCAGGAAACATGAGAGTGCTTGGGAAATGCCCAGGCCGGTGCCCCATCCAGGGAGGGCACTGCAGTATCACTCCCTTACCTTTTGGCCTTTCTAAAATAGGCAGGAGTGGGTGGGACTTGGAGTCTTGGAATTTAGGGAGGGGTGGGAGGGGTGGGAGGGTTCCCAAATTAAAATCAAGGGAGCTAGGTTGTCAGGTGGGAAATACTGTGGTCAAATTGAGGCTGGTTGGATGGGAAGGTGAGTTAAGGGAACACACATTCCCCTGAGACCAGAACCAAAGGTTATCAGACAGCAGGTGCCTGGGGGCTGGGCTCTCTGTGGGCTCAGCCCAGAGCAGCAGGCCTGCCTGTCTGGGGCTCTCTCCTCACTGACCCAGCAGGACTTCAAGACAGATGCTGCATGTGATCCAGGCCAAGTGCCCAGAGCCCTAACGAGGAGATGCCCCCTGCTGATGGGTGCTCAGCAGGACTGCAAAGGAGACCGGGTCTGGGCTCTCTCCAGGACCACTTCAACCCACTTTCCCCGGACTTAATTCCTAATAGGTAAGGGGACCTTAACCAGGTGCAGGCCAACGTGCATCTCAGGGGGCCCCTGAAAGTCAGTGTGTTTGGGGAAGAGCCAGTCCAAAGCTTTCATTCGAGTTTCAAAAGGCTCCAGGACTCCCGTCAGGTCAAGAACTACAACGGCCTGAAGGCCAGATCCGCACTAAAACAGGAGAGAAAGAGGGCCAAGGTGACCCTGCCCGGGAAATGTGTTTTGCAGTAAGGAATTCTGGAAGACCCGCGCCCTTTTAAAAATCAAAGGAGGCCAGGTTCAGGGGCTCAGCCTGTCATCCCAGCACTTTGGGAGGCCAAGGCAAGTGGATTGCTTGAGCCCGCAGGTTCGAGACCCGCCTGGGTAGCTTGACGAGACCTTGTCTCTACAGTAAATAAAAAATGAGCCAGGCGTGGTAGCGCATGCTGGTAGCTCCGGCTACTTGGAAGGCTGAGAGGGAAGGACCACCAGAGCCCAGGAGGTCAACGCTGGGGTGGCCGTGAACGTGCCACTGCACTCCAATCTGGGCGACAGAGTGAGACTCCGCCTCAAAAAAAATTAAGTAAATAAATAAAAACAATCAAAGGAATGCATCCTAGAAGGAACGAACATTCAAGGTCTGGCGTGAACAGAAACATCTGAGGGCAGAGTCCCACTGCAGTCTTTCCAGTCACGTGGTCCTAACCTGTCTGGACTCACACAGTAGGTACTCTGAGAAATACTTCATTATTCTTTTCTTTTTCTTCTTTCAAAAGGAAGGGCCTGGCTCAGCCTGTAATCCCGTGCTTTGGGAGGCTGAGGTGAGTGGATTGCCTGAGCCCGTGGGTTCGAGACCCGCCTGGGCAACTTGACGAGCCCTCATCTCTGCAATAAATCAAAAAATTAGCCGGGCGTGGTAGCAGGAGCAGCCACTGCACTCCAGTCTGGGCGACAGAGTGAGACTCCAACTCAAAAAAAAAAAAAAAAAAGAAGGGCCTAGAACGCCTCCTTGTCCTCACTGGGTGCTCCGCCCTGGGGTGGGGGTGGGGGCACCACTGAGGGGCGCCTCCCTTCTTGAGGGCAGATGACAGGACAGAGCTCTAATGAGATCCAGAGGTAGATTTAGGGGGAGGAGGGTGAGGCACTTGGGAGTTCTTGGTGAGCAATCAACACTGGATAGGTCTTGACCCATATGCTCTTGGGCTGGCCGGTACCCCTAGGCTGAGTATGAACCTCGTGGCCCCCAGGGTGAGGCATCCTCCCCAACACCGCAGGAGCAGAGCTGGTGCCCATAGGGCCGACCTTGGTGAGGATGGGCAGACCGATCTCATGCCCACAGACAGACCTTGGTGAGGACCTGCAGCCCCACAGCGACACCATGTGGCAGCGCGAGGAAACTGCAGCAGAAGTAGGCCTAGGAACCCCGTTTCACCCTAACCTGGAACTGACCCCCTAGGGTTCCCATGGTGAGTTATGAGTAATTCAAAGGTGGAAGGCTCACAAAGGAGACCCTGGGCTTCTAGATAATGAGGCAGGTGGGGGTTCAAGCAATTAATTGGGGAAGGATGGGACAAGACTGGCCTTCCTCAGCAGAAGGGCAGGAAAGATCCTGGCAGGGTAGGAACTGTGGGTCTGTGGAGGCTGCAAAGGGAGGACCGAGAAGGAGGAGATCTTTGAGTCCTCTCCAACAGGAGGAAACCCCAGTTAGCCAAGGAGGAGCCCTGGATGGGAGTCAGAAACCGGAGTCCAACCCTGACCTTGCATCTGACCAGCATGTTGCTTCAGGTGAACTGCAGCTGGACGCATCGCCTGCCTTGGGCTCCGAGGGTCCCAGAGACAGACATGGAGGGGTCATGCCAGGAGGTAAAGACTGTTGGTGAGTTTGCAGGTGTGTGTGTGGTGGGGGGAATGGGGAGGAGGGAGAGGGATTGGGGGAAGGCTGAGGGGAAGAAAGGAAGGAATAAGGAGGAATGGGCAGGGAGAAGGGGCAAAGGAAGATTTTTTTTTGAGAGGGGGTCGGGGTCTCACTCTCGCCTAGGCTGGAGTGCAGTAGCACAATCATAGCTCACTGCAGCCTCGACTGCCTGGGCTCAAGCAATCCTTCTGCCTCAGCCTCTCGAGCAGCTGGGACTTACAGGTGCGCACCGGGATATTTTATTTAATTTTTTGCAGAGGTGAGGTCTCGCTATGTCACCCAGGTTGGTCTTGAACTCCGGGGCTGAATCAATCCTCCCACCTCGGCCTCCCAAAGTGCTGAGATCGCAGGCGTGAGCCACCATGCCTGGCCACAAAGGAAGATATTTACAATTTATTCCCAAGCACAACCTTATAGGATGGGTATTATTTAGTCTTCCTATTTTATTGTATTGTATTTTATTTCATTTTATTTTATTTTCTAAAGCTGGAGTCTCACCCCATTGCCCAGGCTGGAGTGCAGTGGCACGCTCCTGGTCACTGCAGCCTCGACCTGCTGGGCTCCAGTGATCCTTCCACCTCAGTCTTCCACACCCGGCTGATTTTTTATTTATTGTAGAGACAAGGTCTTGCCAAGTTGCCTGGAGGGGGGGGTCTCAAACCCGCGGGCTCAGGCAATCCACTCGCCTCGGCCTCCCAAAGTGCTGGGATTACAGGCTGAGTCACCGAACCCAGCCTAGTCTTTTTATTTTATAGTCGAGAACATTGGGGCTCAGAGCCAGCGAGCAACTAGGGCCCTGAGGCTGACTGACACCCAGCTAGATGACATTTCCCTATATCCCTTGCATTTAGGTGACTGAGTTCTGGCCGAAGGAATGTGGGCAGAGGGGTATTCCTCTTCTCTCCCCTTCGCCTGTCTGCCTTGGAAGCTGCATATTAAAGTCACAGCTGTAAGGTGCGGGGTACCGGAGTCACCGTGTGGAGGAGAGCTCTCTGTTAACCAGGGACACCCGTTTTAGACTTTCCATGGACATTGTATGAAGGCTTTGAGATGTGGGCACTCTGTTACAGCAGCTAGCATTCCCAAAGCAGTAAGTGGAGGAGCGGGATTCCAGCCTGTCTGCCACGGCCCTTCCAATTCCCAGTGTGGGTTATTGAGTGAGGCTTTGAGAGAGATGCACGTTTCCCTGATCTCAGTGTGTGTGAGTGTGTACACATGTATACACGTGTCTCCAAGTGTGCTGGAGAATGCTGGTGAGAAGAATCTCCAATCCCTCCATGGTCTCTGACCCACAGTCATCCTCGCCTTGCCTGGTTTTGGAAGGCCGGTGAGCTTTAGCGTTAAAGCACCTGTTCTTTTGGTTTCTTCTTGTTCAAGGCCTCGTTGGGCAGGTTTTTCTGTCCTGCATGGACGGGGGAAGAGGAGCAGCTAGCCAGGGTAGGCTGTAGATGACGAAGGATCCCACGGAGGGCAGGGCCAAAGGCCATGAAATTACCTGGCCTTTACCCAGGATCACCCTGACCACCGGGCCATAGAACTGTCTTGGCCACGACTTCAAGGGCAGAGCACCGGTTCTGAAGTGAGAGAAATCTGGACTTGAGTCCTAGTTTCTCAACCTGTTGTTATATACTTTAAGGCAAACTGTGAAGCCACTCAGTCCCTGTTATCAGTCTTACTGGGTCAAGGGGTCCACTGGTCAAGAGAAAAGGTTTGTGATTTGCAGGGGATTTGTGAGGACTGAGCCAGGTCATGTTTACCTATAAAAATGCCTCTGGGAGGTCGAGGTGAGAGGATTGCCTGAGCCCACCGGTTCGGGGCCAGCCTGGGCAACTTGGGGAGATTTCATCTCTACAATAAATTAAAAAATTAGCCCGATGTGGTGGCGTGTGCCTATAGTTCCAGCTACTTGGAGGGCTGAGGCGGAAGGATCACCTGAGCCCAGCAAGTCAAGGCTGTGGTGGCTGTGAGTGTGCCACTGCACTCCAGCCTGGGTGACAGAGTGAGACTCCCACTCAAAAAAAAATAAAGACAAATAAAAATAAAGGCCTCCACACAGTCAACCCTTAACCAACATGACTTGATTAAGAAAATCCTTAAAACTGCAGCTATCCTCTGGTAAGCGATTCCCCAGAGAGGACAGGGATTCCCAGCCTGGCAAAACGGGCACAGAAGAAGGAAGACCGGGCTGTTGGTCTCAGCAAAGCCCCTGGCTGCTAAGGGGGCAGAAACATGGAAGGACAGAGGAGCCCCCGAATGGGAGCACGAGGCAGAAAAAAGCAAGCCAGCCACTTTTCTCACCTTCCTGGTCCATCGCCTCCCACCCCCCGCTTGAGACCCTGAGAACTGAGCCCACCCCACATTCCCAAGCAAAACCTCCAATTCCCTACAACCTCCCTGTCATTCCACCCACGACTTGTCCTCCCCGGCCTCCTGCCTCCAGGCCGAGGGCCCACCCGGCGGGCCACCCCTCCACCTCTCGGCCGGCACCCGGGTCTGAGCAGTTACCGTTTCTGTCTGTGAGCATCTGGAGGAACCGTGGGCACTCCACCTCCACGGTCTGTCCTGGCGCAGAGGAGGGCCAGCAGCTCATGTTTTCCCATAACCTCTCGCAGCCTGCCAAGAAGAGCGCATCAGACGGATGGAGCACGGACCAGGGGCTGCCCCGCCACCCTGTCCCCATCCCCGACACCCCTGCCTGCCTGGAATTCTCACGAGACGTGTCCAAAGTTCCTACTAAGTGCTGGCTCCTTGGAATCAGGAGTGTCTCACTGCACCTCTTCATCTTAGGGGCTTGGATTCTACCGTCTACATGGTGAGTGCTCAGTGGTGAAGACAAAGGAAGGGGGGGGAGGGAGGGAAGGGAGAAGGGAGGGGGGAGACACATCATCTCATATAGGCCTTGCAAGTGAAGGACTGGATTTCTCTGGAGCAGAAGCCTGCCTCAGCTTGTATTAAGCAACTCGACAGCAGTGAGCCTCGCTTCCAACTGCATGGTACAACCAACCACCTGGGGAGCTTTACAAATATAAACTGGGTAGACCAGGCATGGTGGCGTATGCCTGTAATCCCAGCACTTTGGGAGGCAGAGGTGAGAAGATTGCCTGAGTGAGCTCACGGGTTCGAGACCAGCCTGGGCAACATGGCGAGACCTCGTCTCTACAAAAAATCAAAAAATTAGCCGGGCATGGTGGTGCATGCCTGTAGTTCCAGCTACTTGGAAAGCTGAGGCGGAAGGATCGCCTGAGCCCAGCAGATCGAGGCTGCGGTGGCTGTGAGCATGCCACTGCACTCCAGCCTGGGTGACAGAGTGAGACCCTGACTCAAATATATATGTATTTATATATTTATATATGTATATATAAACTGGACCCTACACTCAGGGATTCTGACTGAACTGTCTGGGTGGGACCCAGGCATGTATGAAAGCTTTCCAGGTAGTTCTAAGGTGAGAATAGGGTTGAGAACTCATGTCTTGTGACCCTCACAATTCAACTTGCATCAAGTCACCCAGAGGGCTTGCTGAAACACAGACTGCTCAGTAGGTCTGGGGCAGAGCCTGAGAATATGCATTTCTAACACATTCCCAGTCTATGCCAGTGCTGCTGCTCTGGGAACCACTGCCCTGGCGTTTGAAAGCAGTTCCCCTAGTCATGGCGTTGTGGTGGGAATGTCGCTGAGGCCACTGCTTTCTACCTCACTGAGCTCCCTGGATGACATCCCTCCCTGAAGGAGAATCTGGTCTCAATGCAGTGAGAAGCTCAACTTATTGTGAACAACGAGTCTCTAGCTGTCCTTATAGACCCTGCATTTGAAGCTGATTTCCTCTTCGATGTGGCTGCTAGGAAGCTCAGAACTAGATGTGTGGCCCAATTCTAAAGCACTTTAAAATGAATAAAAAAGATTACTGGGTGTTTTCAATGCAAAACTAGGCATTGTCTAAGCACAGCCTTCTAAATTGTCTGATTCTATGGAGTATTGGGCCTTTCATGGTCTTTGAGCTACTTTGCAGCTCTATAAGCTAGAGAGAATCGGTAGCAATACAAATGACTTTTGTTCAAAGGTATACAAATAATTATCATCCAGTTGAAGTAGAATTAATTTCACTTCCCTCCCTGTGTATTCAGCCAGTTTTGCATCTATTTGTAAGTTCATTTTGCCATTCTGCCATAGATGTCTGGTGTTTTGAATTCTTTTTCTGAGTCGAAGTCTCACTGTCACCCAGACTGGAGTGCAGTGGCACGTTCACAGCCACCACAGCCTCAACTTGCTGGGCTTAGGCAATCCTTCCAAGGATCAGCCTTCCAAGTAGCTGGAACCACAGGTGTGCATCACCACGCCCGGCTAATCTTTTGATTTATTGTAAAGATGAGGTCTCGCCAAGTTGCCCAGGCTGGTCTCGAACCCTGAGCTCAGGCAATCCACTCGCCTCGGCCTCCCAAAGTGCTGGGATTACAGGCATGAGCTCCCGTGCCCAGCTTGGCGTTTTGAATTCTATGAACTTGTAGCCAAATCTTACTGATTCTAGCACTAATTAAGTAAGGTATTCATTTTATTTTCATATGTGAGTTATGGCCATACTGTCTTGTAATAATTATCATTTCACATAACCATCCAGCAGTTTTCCCAAAGTTGATCCTGGGAGCAGCGACCCAGGGAAACTGCTTCCTGTGACAGGCTTCTGAGACCCATGCCCTCTGAGAGGACATCATTGGGACGGGTTTGGAGGGGCCAGAAATGAGCCAAGGATGCCCACGAAGGGAGCAGCAGTCACCCCTCATCCAGTTTGAGGATGAGAGCACACCACCCCAAAGCCATTCAGAAAGAGCTGGGACTCTCAAGTCTGCAGACCTGGGTTCCAGTCCTGCCCTCGACAACAGCTACCCCAGCCCATTCCTCATCTCTTCGGGAAGAACCAATGCCTCCCTCCCGAGGTTGTCCAGGGGAGGAGCTCAGCGCCCACCCGTAAAGCCTGCACATGGTAGGGCAGCCCCTTCCCTAGCCATCTTTTCCAGGCTCATTCCTTTTTCTTTTCTTTTTTTTTTTTGATTTGGAGTCTCACTCCGTCGCCCAGACTGGAGTGCAGTGGCCGCTCCCGGCCACCGCAGCCTCGACCTGCTGGGCCCTGGCGATCCTTCCGCCTCGGCCTTCCAAGTAGCAGGAACTACAGGCGTGCGCTACCACGCCCGGCTGATTTTTTGATTTATTGTAGAGATGAGGTCTCGCCAAGTTGCCCAGGTGGGTCTCAGACCCACAGGCGCAGGCAATCCACTCACCTCAGCCTCCCAAGGCGCGGGATTACAGGCTGAGCCACCGAGCCCGGCTTCCCGTTCCTTTTTCATCCTAGCATCTGGAGGGTGGACCAGACTGGGTCCTCTGAAATGCCATTTTTAGCTCCGGAGACTGGGAGATGGAGAGGGTATGCAGAAGTCACTGGAGTACCCAGATGGCAAGCCTCCAGCTTTTTTTTAGGGAGCAAGAGTCTATTTTCAGACATTAACCCAGGCAGGCTCAAAGCATCAGTGTCCTCCCTGACCCCTTCATCCCCTGTAAGAGAAGTCTCCCTGGTGACCTGTCCCACTGCAAAGGTGTGGCCCTCCAGCCTACATCAGAATCAGCTGGGAGCGTGTCAGAGACATACAGATCTCTGCCTCTCCCTCAAAGAGATTCTAATTCAGTCCCTCCAAGCCATACCCAGGAATCTGCATTTTAAGAACTCCCTGGTGATGTTGCCCTATGAGAATCTCCATGCTGCATCTCCCTCCTCCCTACATCTGAGGGCCCCTCCTTTCTTTCTTTTTTTTTTTTTTTGAGTTGGAATTTCACTCTGTTGCCCAGGCCAGAGGGCAGTGGCACACTCACGGCCACCCCAGCATCCACCTGCTGGGCTCCGACGATCCTTCCACCTCAGCCTTCCAAGTAGCGGGAACTACAGGCGCGCGCTACCATGTCTGGCTAATTTTTTTATTTATTGTAGAGACAAGGTCTCGCCAAGTTGCCCAGGTGGGTCTTGAACTCGCAGGTTCAGGCAATCCACTCGCCTCGGCCTCCCAAAGTGCGGGGATTACAGGCTGAGCCACCGAGCCTGGCCAGGGCCCCTCCTTTCTAGGCTCAGACATACCCCTGGCTCCCAGGAGCAATTCTGAGACAGTGACACAGGCAGTCACAGACCCACCTTCCGAGGCCAGGACGGTTACTGCCTGTCAATGTCTTCACCTTGGTGCCTGGGGGCAGATGTCTTCCCACCACCAGGCAGAGAGCCCAGGAGAGCGGCAACTTGTCTGACTGCCCACTCTGAGGTCCCTGTGCCTGCGATGGGCCCAGCACACAGCGCAGGTGCTCAAAGCACGTGGCAAATAACAAGTGAATGGATGAACGCCGGAGCCTCTGGCTCCCACACCAATCCCTGTCCCGCATTCCTTGGAGATGGGCTTTTGCTTGACGCCCACTGGACGCGTAAATTCCACATCTGGGGCCTGCCGGCTCTGATTAGGTGAACCCACACATGAGCTCATTTGATCCCTCAGCAGTGCCCCATGCACTGGGTTCTATCCCCATTTTTTTTTTTTTTGAGTGGTAGTCTCACTTTGTTGCCCAGGCTGGGGTGCAGTGGCACACTCATGGCCATCCCAGTGTCTACCTACTGGGCTCTGGCGACCCTTCTGCCTCAGCCTTCCAAGTAGCTAGAACTACAGGCGTGCACTACCATGCCCAGCTAAGTTTTGATTTATTGTAGAGATGAGGTCTTGCCAAGTTGCCCAGGATAGTCTCGAACCCAGGGACTCAAGCAATCCTCTCGCCTCGGCCTCCCAAAGTGCTGGGATTACAGGCTGAGCCACCGAGCCCGGCCTCTATCCCAGTTTTATAAATGCAGCAATCAAGCAGCATAAGGAGAAGTGGCTTCCGGAGGTCCCACCGCCTGGAAGTGGAGGGGTTGAAAGTTGTCTCTGCCCTGGCCTCCACCCTCCTGGTCTGTCTCCGGGTGACACCAACCCCAGTTGCCTAGTGCCCTCCTTGCTGGAGCCAGGCTCTGGGAGCAGGCGAGAGGCAGGAAGATGGGGAGGAGAGGGGTGTGCTGGGCCAGGAGGGCCTGGGTGATGGGGGACGCAGAATGGGCAGCTGAACTGGAGAGGTGGGAGGCTGAGGCAGGTGTGGATTCTCCTGTCCCTGTTGGAGAGAGGGGGTGGGAGGGTCCAGAGAGGATCCCAGGCCAAGATCAGGGTGCCTGGGTGGGGGCTTTGGAGGCCAGGCAGTCCCAGGAGTGACAAGGACAAGCCATGAGCAAGGGTAGTGGGGAATTGAAGGGCAGAAGGCAGGGCTTGGATGGGGCTCCCGCAAGGACAGTGGAAACATCTATAAGGCCGAGGACCAGATGTCTATGTCCTTCAAGGAATATGGGAGATGAGAAACTCCCTGGATGATCCTGAATCTTCACCCTGAATCCCACAGTGACTCCTGCAAAAGGAGGGACTCAGGCTTCTCTCTATTTTGAACTTCCCCCAGGCAGGTTCTGCTACCATCCCGGAGGCTGGTTGTCCAGATTCCAGCTGTGGACGGGGCTCGCTGGGCCTGAGCAGGTCTCCCAGAACTCAGCAGGTCCTTAGGTGACCCTGGACCTCCCCAGATGCCTGTGGGATGATGACTTGGCCCTCGGAAGGCCTCTATGGACAAACCACTGTATCTCTCCACTCTCAGCTGTTCAGGCATCTGGAGTCACAAGATAATAAGGCTGACCCGTGTCCCCTTTCTTTGTTTTCTTTCTTTCTTTTTTTTATAGAGATGGGGTTTCGCTATGTTGCCCAGGCTGGTTTTGACCTCCTGGCCTCAAGCAATCCTCCTGTCCCTGCCTCCCAAACTGGCATTACAGGCAGGAGCCACCATACTCGGCCCCATGTCTCCTTTCTTTAAGCAGCCGTCTCTGTGTGGCCATAGCTTGTTTCAAGGTGCAGCTTCCCTGCCATCTTGGAGTGGCATCTCTTGCACGAAAGCAATAAGGGCAGGGAAAAAGGCCTCTTGCCTCACTTGGGGAGAGACAGATTCTGGGCTGGCTGGGGCTGGCCAGGTCAGCCAGGGCACTGGCCATGGCTCCAAGCCAGGAGGTTGGACGACCCACGCCCAGCTGACCAGACAGATGCAAAGGGTGCCAGGATGTCTGGGAGATTTCCTAACCTGGGTTGTGAAGGACAGGGCCCACAGGGTCACCCAGGGGCGGGCCGTGCCAGGTCTGGGCTGGACATGTGACAGACATTCTGGAGCTGAGGCTTATAGCTGAGGCTCAGGTTAGGTAGGTCGCCACCCCACAGCAGACACGAAGAAGCCGAGTGTAGGCGACAGAACTGGTAATGGTGAGGCTGGGACCCTACTCAGCCTTCCTGCCTCCCCAGCCCCAGGAAGGCTCCCACCTGGGTGGCAGTGGACCTGGCTGCTAGCCGCCCCCCGCCAATGGTCCTGCTGGTCTCCTGAGCACCCAGGACACGGTCTCACCGTCTCCCAGCCCTGGTTCCACTGTCCAGGCACAGAAGACCCAAAACAGACCTAGGGTTTCCCAGCGTGCAACAAGCACATTCCCCACGGGAGGCCTGTGCTTTTGGCTGGTCCACGCTGGAACATTTTTTATTTCAAGAGTGATACATTTTGGGGTCGGGCACAGTGGTTCATGCCTATAATCCCAGCACTTTGGGAGACTGAGGCGAGAGGATCGCTTGAGGCCAGGAGTTTGAGACCAGGGTGGGCAACAGAGTGAGAACTCATTTCTACAAAAAATTAAAAATAAAGAGTTACACATTCTTTAGAGAATTTAATGTTGTGTCAGAAA
>CAUYQG010151476.1:0-15169 GCA_963574415.1 Tarsius wallacei | reverse complement strand
ATACTCAGCACAGTCACAAGAGTGGGTCCTATCATGCCCATTTTTCAGATGAAGAAATCAAGGCCAGCCGGGCTCGGTGGCTCAGCCTATAATTCCGCGCCTTTGGGAGGCTGAGGTGAGTGGATTGCCTGAGCCCGCGGGTTCGAGACCCGCCTGGGCAACTTGACGAGACCTCATCTCTACAATAAATCAAAAAAATTAGCCGGGCGTGGTAGCACGCACCTGTAGTTCCAGCTACTTGGAAGGCTGAGGCGGAAGGATCGCCGGAGCCCAGCAGGTCGAGCCTGTGGTGGCCGGGAGAGGCCACTGCACTCCAGTCTGTGCGACAGTGAGACTCCAACTCAGAAAAAAAAAAAAAAAAAAGAAAGGAAAAGAAATGCTGGTTTACAAAGGTGCAAAGTTATTTTGCCTCTTAAAAGTAGGACTTTCTTTTCATTTTGTTTTCTGGGTTTGGTTTATTGTTCCTACTCCAGTTGTGCCTAAAAGTTACTCTGCTTGAACAGGTTTCTGAAAGACCCTCAAATAAGGGGGGTAGCTTTGAGGGTTTCTTTTTAGGCAGTTATGTTAGGGAAGAAACATGGACATGATTAGAGTAAAGCTGCATAAGTGTTGGCCTCAGCCTGCCTTTTCCAAAGCATAACAGAGGTCTCAAACCTCTGCCCTAGAGAGGCACCTTCCCATGTGGGTGCCAGGATGGGCCTGTCCTGAATCTGGGGCTCTTGTTTCTTGACTGTGACGTGCCATCCCTTTGTTCTGCGAGGGCTGGAGTTTTAGAGGACGGCACCACAAGCCTACTTTTCTGTGGTGCCTATTAACGCTCCTGCTTCTGACAGCTTGCACAGGAAGCCCAGGGCGTAATCAGACCGTAAAACCCCAGCCAGAGGGGGATAGTACATTCAGCTACAGACCAAGCAGATAGCAGGCGGCTATTTACTAGTCAGGAAGATAAGGGAATGAGTTTGATTCCTCATTAAAAGCCTCATGGCTTAAGTCGTTAAATGAAAGCCCCAGGTCTTTGCTTATTAAGTTACATAAACAGGGTGTAGTGCCATGGGGGGAATGGAAACTCTTGGTGCGACCTATAATTAGAAAATTTCCACACGGAGAACAAAAACAGAGACTGTGGGCCGCTTCCTGACCCCACTCACCCATGGAGGCCAAGTCGCGGTGGGCGACAGATAAGAAAACACCACGGAGAGGAAACCTGAGTCGGGCTGCAGGGTCTGGGGTCGGGGATGGAGCATGCCCTACAGCTTAAGTTATCTGGAGGCACCTTGAGAAGGGGCAGTGTTGCTTCTCCACAAACAGGCCGGCCAACGAAAGGCCCTCCCCGCCCCATGCTGGCTGCCGATAAAACAGCCCAAGACCAAGTCATCACAGTGGAAAGAGGTCTTGGCTGGCAACTGGCTCTCCCACCATGCAGGCATTGGGTGAGTTGCCACACAGCCTGGTGGGCCTAAGCAGTGACGGGATGCCAGCTGGATATGGCAAGTGTCCAGTGAGGTCACACACGTGAGAGCTGGGTGTGACAAGTATCCAGTGAGCTGGCATCCATGAAAGCTGGGTGTGGCAATTGTCCAGCATGGTGACACCCATGAGAGCTGGATGTGGTGAGTGTCCAGCAAGGTGACACATGTGAGAACTGGGTGTGGTGAGTGTTCAATGAAGTGACATATGTGAAAACTGGGTGTGGCAAGTATCCAGCAAGGTGGTGCCCGTGAGAGCTGGGTGTGGCGAGTGTCCAGCAAGGTGACACATGTGACAGCTGGGTGTGGTGAGTGTCCAGTGAGGTGACATATGTGAGAGCTGGGTGTGGCAAATATCCAGCAAGGTGGCGCCTATGAGAGCTGGGTGTGGTGAATGTCCAGCAAGGTGACACATGTGACAGCTGGGTGTGGTGAGTATACAGCATGGTGGCACCTGTGAGAGCTGGGTGTGGTGAGTGTCCAGCAAAGTGACACATGTGAGGGCTAGGTGTGGTGAGGTGGCACATGTGAAAACTGGGTGTGGCACATGTCCAGCATGGTGGTACTACTGTGGTACCTGTGAGAGCTGGGTATGGTGAGTATCCAGCAAAGTGACACACACGAGAGCTGGGTGTGGTGAGTGTCCAGCATGGTGGCACCCATTAGAGCACCATGCAAACTTGAGACCCTTGCAGGCAAAGTTTCTTATGTTCTGTATGTCCTTTGTGTCATCTGGCATGGGACACCCCTCTCTGCCCCATTTCACCAGGAGTGGGAAGGCAACTGTGGCTTTCTCCCTAGTTAACAGCTGCAAGGGGGTCAGGCACAGCCACTGGCAGCGAGAGCTCTGCAGAGGCCTCTGCCGCTCTGCTGTGGCTTGCGATTGGGGCGCCAATCAAGGCACAGCCCTGAGACCCTGGGCTTCCCAGTGTCAGCCTCCACTCTGGGTCAAGCAGCTGTGACTGCATCCCCGGTGAGCAGGGAGTCGGAGTCCTGCTCTCCCACGTAGCTGCACGTGACTTCAGGAAGGACATTCTCTTTTCTGAGCCTCCATCTCTTCTGTGCACACAGCATCCACCTGTACATCTCCACATATCCCAAGATGGGAAGTGAATATTGCTCCTGCTGGTTAATTGGTGGGTTCCATGAGCCAATAAGCTGGTGAACCATTTGAGGCCAGGGATTGCCTCCCAAGCATGAAACACCATGGCTTGCCTACAGTAGTTACTCAATTAATATAGGTCCAATGACAGTGTTAGGAAAAACCCTAGCCCAGTAACCGGCACATCACAGGTGCTGGTTTGAATTTTGGTTCTATTTCCCCAATACCTTTGTCTCCCTAAACAAAAATGTCACTAGTCAACAGAATGACCTTAAACAAATTCCTCTTACCTCTCCGGGTCTTGTTCTTCATCCATAAAAGAAGTTAGAGTGGTGAGTCTCACACACTTCCTCCCTCTGATAAAGAGGAACTGCTTTCAAAAATCAAATCTACCCTCGAAAAAGGCCACGTTGCCTCTTTGAGCATGTTGTATGTAGCCTTGGTGCTTGACTGAAGAGCAGCTGATGTAAAGAGAAGAGCCTGAAAGTGTTAACTGACTTTGCCTGTGGCATGAAGATGACCTGTCACCTGGGCGGTCCTGTGTCTCCACGTGCCATCCGGCGGGTACACTCTCCACTCTCGACAACATTCAGGCTGAGGAGAGAAATTCGTTGGTCGCCCAACTGTCTGTGACAGGGAACTGCAGAAAGTGAGCACGACCTCACCTTTGCTCTGCGGTGGCCTTGCTCCACAGAGGTCTGGCTCCATGGTGTCCTCAGTCCGCGGTGGCCTCACTGGCCTCACTCCATGGTGGCCTCGCTCTATAGTGGTCTGTCTCTCAGTGGCCTCATCTCACAGTGGTCTGGCTCGGTGGTGGCCTCACTCTTCCGTGGCCTTGCTCCATGTTGGCCTTACTCCGTAGTGGTCTCATTCTGCGGTAGCCTGAGCAGTCACCCTGGAGCCTGTTGCTGGGTCAGGGACCCAGGACAGGTGAAGCATTTTTGAAGGAACCCGGAACCAGGTCATAGGAGTACCCTCATGAGGAGTGCGGGGTGGGCAGCCTGGAGAGGCCAGAAGGTATGTGGTAGCTGACTCCACATATTTTAAGAAGGATTGAGACTCTTCCAAGTGGCACCAGCAGTCAGGCCAGGGCCAGCGAGTGGCCCCCCTGATGGAAATGTGCTAGATGGGTCATGGCCCGTCCCTTTAGCCATGTCAATCCAGGGAATGGGACTATGTCCACAGCAAAAGAAAATGGAAAAAGTCAGTGTTGGGAGTATAGAGAGCATCCTTCTATGTAAACATGTGCCCATGCATAATCTGCATACTATAGAAAAGACCTGAGTAAATAAAGTGGGAAACCACAGTTCACAGGGCTCACCTCTGGGGAGTGAGGTATGGCAGGGGCCTTCACTTTTTACTTTATAAACTTTATAATACTTTACAAACTGCTGTGTTTGATGAGTGATGAACAATTTTTCTAAAAAAAAGAATAATTGGAAAAAAGTTATAGTGAGAGAAAGTAATATGTAATGTAAGAAGCAGATTAGAACCACCAGAACGCAAGAGGAAAAGTCACCCGTGGAAGTGGCTTCTTCTTCTCTGGAGAGACCCTGCAGGGGCTGAAGGACAGCCTGTCACTGCTGACGGGACGAACACGGTAGTTGTAAGACTTATGCCCGTTTTGAACCCTAATCCTGGGCTTAGCAGCAAATAGTGGGCTATGACTGTTAGTTATCCTGTTTTAAGATGTCCTCTGTTTAATGCTGTTGTTATTAGTAAGTAGTCATATAGTATTGTTATTATTGTCATGGCTTCTTTCCTGAGTGACTAAGGTCTGAGTATTCCTTATCTGAAAGTCTTGGGACCAGAAGTGTTTTGGAATTCTGATTTTTTCAGATTTTGGAATATTTGTACCACACTTACCAGTTGAGCACCCCAAACTCAAAATTCCCAAATCCAAAGAGTTTCAATGAACATTTGTTTTTGAACATCATGTCAAAGCTCAAAAAATTTCGGATTTTGGAGCATTGGTATTTTTGGTTTGTATGTATGGTACCTTTTTGGGGACACTGTGTTTACATATGCAGTGTTATCTACTGTGCACAATAGTGCATGAAAGACATGATTTCCTCATGGATGAGGAAACTGAGGCAAAGACAGAGAAAGTAACTCGCCCCTGGTCCTAGGACTCCAAGAGTGGTGTGGGTTTTGGATGCCAACTCCTTAACACCCATTTATCCCCACCCTAACTATTTGAAAATAATGTGACTTTGGGAATTACCTCCTCACTAAAGACAGTTTTTGGTTTGTCTAAGACAACAACTGTAATAGAAATTTTAGAAAATGAACATTTTAGTATTCCTTACTGTAACTGGCTTGATGATTGGAAACCCGTTCACGTGGGGCTTCTGATTAACTTTCAAAGGAAGTGACCGGCACCTTGGTGGGGGCAGGGCTCTCCTCCTCCTTCCCGCCTGTGTGGGTGGGTGGGAAAACACAGGGCGGATGTGCAGATCAGGACTCTCACACGGAGGAGGCAGAGACAAAGGTACAGGCAAGACTCCCTCCCGCCCAAGAACACGACTGCATTCTACAGGAAGACAATGGCCTTGCCAGCCAGCCATTGTTCTCAGGAGGGGTTTTGAAAATTCCTTAGTTTCCCTCTAAAATGCACAAGGGAAAATCTTCTTTTTAAACAAGTAATGAGGAAGCCCTGCTCTTCCATATCAACCTGGTCAGGCAAGGCACATCCCAGCCTGTTCCAGCCCCAGAAGCCACAGGAAGAAGGTGGTCAGGAGAGAACAAGGAGAGGGGAGGCAACAGTGGGCACCTGAACTTGACCCTCCCTGCGCTGAAACTTCTCAGGGAGGCTACTGGTTAAGACCAGCCAGAGAAGGGTCAGGATCCTGAGTGCTGGGGCCTTGTCCTGCTTCTTGGGCACCACGTGGAAAGTTGTAGTCTCTTAAGAGAGGTTCTCAGTGCATCAGACTGGAGAGACTTGGTGGTGTGCTGGTGTCAGTCGGAAGGCTTCTGGGGGAATGGAGTTCCCAGTGTGCTGAGGTGCGGAGGCTGGAGTGAGAGGGAGTCCACAGAATCTTGTGGGCCTAGCACACAGCACGGGATGCATAGGGTGTTCGGGTGGGCAAAGCTGGCTTGCTTCCCTGCACCCCACCAGGCCTTCTTGTGCAGACCAGGAGATGGTGCCATGGGACAAGCAGAGACTAGGCCTCCATAAGACCCTGAAGCCAGGAGGCTGACTGGGGGGATGTCTGTATGATACCCAAAGATCTTTGAAGGCCCCCAAGGCCAGGCACCTGGTTTCATCAAAGACCAGTGCTAAGCCTGTCTAGCCAGGAGGGGGGAGCCGCATGCTGTCCATATCGGACCCCCCAGACCAGCTGGGGGTGGCACACACTATGCATATCAGACCCCACTAGACCAACCCGGGGGTGTGAGCCACACACTGTCCACATCAAACCCCTCCAGACCAGTTGAGGTGGGAGGAGCCACATGCTGTCCACATCAGAAGCCTCCAGACCAGCCAGGAGTGGGGAGCCACACACTGTCCACACCAGACCCCACCAGACCAGCCGGGAGTGGGTGTGGCTGATGGCTGAGAACCTGAGGTGGTCTCTCTGGAGCAGCCCGTGCGGCAGAACATTTTGCAGTGATGCAAACTTCTTCCAATACAGCATGGGTGCCAGGCACAACATGCAGCTAGGGGACCCTTAAAATGTGGCTAGAAGTAGATTCTTTTTTCAATTTTACTCATTTTTGTTGTAAAAATAATATAGCAACATGAAAAAGGAATTTAAAATAGAAACCAGTAGCCCCCTAGTCCTTACACCCTAACGTAAAGCTATCTGTATATTCTCTTTGAGTCTTTATTCTCTTGTATATCTAATTTTACATTTTTAAAGTCTTAGACATACAAAGTAAAAATCATCTTCTAAAGGTCTTTCACCTTAAGGACTTCTGGGAAGACAACGAAAATATTTCTGGGTAAACGGCAGTGAAAATAAACTTTCATTTTTTTTGAGGATGATTTTAAGGAATCAAAAGGGAAGTTAAATCAGATACGTGTGTGGGGAATTCCATTTTAAGTGTTAATTCACATCTAACATCCAATAGGCACTAGTGGCTGTCACATTGGACAGTGCATAAGCTAGAGGGACTCTGGGTATATTGGACTGACTGGGATGAGAAGCCAGTGTTTCCCCCTGCCGGGTGGGGATTACAAGAAAGAAGGGGCGAGTTACCGTTCAGGTGAGGAAACTTCCCTTGTCTGTGCACCCAGCGACTGCGAGATGTGTCTGTGGCCCTCTGCGTTGCTGCTAATGATGATGGGCTCGTTGCTGAGAGCTGGGAGGTACAGAGGAGCCAAAGGGAGAATTCCACATGTGTCTCACCACTTCCTTTGTGTTCATAAGTGCCTGTCCAGTCACTTAGTCACGTGTGTGTGTGTTTGTGTGTGTGTGTGTGTGAGAGAGAGAGAGAGAGTGATTACTTCCCAGAGTGGAGTGACAGTGTCTGATTGTTCTGCAATTTGCTTTCCCCTCACATGGGGCTGTTTCTCGTGCTTCTGGGTCAGGAACGGTGCTGGGACAGCCATCCTGTTGCTAATCTTGGTGCACAGCCAAAACTCTCTCCCCTCCAGCCCCGGTGCCCAGCTCCAGTGAGACCCCAGGTGTGTTCCTTGTCCCTTCCCTTCAACCCACTGGCCTGCCCTGCTCTTCCTGCCCCTGAGAACCCACCTGCCCCCCAAGGAGGGAATTGAGGAAGGTCATTCCTGTCACTTCCGTCCTGCTGACATTCCTGGAGCAAGGCTGTCGGGAGATGGCAGGTCTCTCCCCACGGTCTCCACCTCAGATTCGAGAGGTAAGAGGCCACTGTTGCTTCCTGTTTATGGAAATCTCAATTCTTCTCACCTGTCCTTCCTGTCCCTGCTTCCTGTCCTTGCCTTTGGGAGACCCGCAGTTTCCTGCTGTGGTCTGAGAGGAGGCTCTGAGTTCCAGTGGGGACATTCGGAGGGCCCCACCAGCCAGGGTCGTTTTGCATTCCATTTACTCAGTCATCCATCGGTCCCAAAAGCCCATTTCCAACTTGGCAGTTTCCACAGTCTGAGAATGTTCTCCAGCCGACTCTGTGGCAAACCATTGTCCTGAGGTCATTTGTCCCTGAGAAAGATTCCTTAAAGTACTAAATAATGACTGGTCCGACGCCTAGGAAAGGGTTGTTTCTGCTAGTGACTGCACATGGTGTGACTCATCTGATCCCTCTGTATGGCATGGTGCATGAGAATTACTGTCAAGAATGGCCGTGAAAACTGTTTAAGTCACTTTATTCCAAATAGACAGTACATGCGAAGGCGTGAGCCTCAAAAAGCTCTCAGAGGACCAGGAGGAAAAGTCATCCTTTGTCCTACCCATGCCCCAGAGGCATTCTCTCTGGGGGGACTGTCCTGTTCAGCTTCTGTTGGAGATGACTGTGCCTCTGATGTTCACGATGGGGCTGCCACGTGTGCCTGCGTGTCACCACACTGGACTCTTGAATTGTGGCTGACCTGAATCCAGACGTGCTATAGTGTGAAACACACATTGTATTTCAAAGACTTAAAGAAAAAATGTAAAACAACTCATCCGTGATTTTATACTGATTGCTTATTGACGTGGCAATAATATTTTGGGTATCATTAAATGCAGGTCATCTGTTCCTTTTTATTTTTTTGTGGCTATCAGGAAATTTAAAATGACAATGTGTCTCACATCTGTGGCTTATGTTGTATTTCTGTTGGACCAAGCTGGTCTCCACACAAGTAAGAATACATGTGTGTGTGTTTGTGTGTGTGCACGCATGCGCACAGGAATGTGCAGTAGTGTAATAAAAAAACACTGTCCTGCTGCTTTCTTTTTCCGCTTAGCAATGTGTCTTGGAAATCTTTTGCACCACCATGTAAAGAGATTTTTAAAAATAATTTTTCATGGTATTCTCTTGTATAAATTTCATTTATCTAACCCGCCCTTTTTGATGGACCTCTCAGTTGTTTCCAATCATTCCCGTTTTTAGATGTGGTGCTATGGTAAACAGCCCTATCCATGTCACACTTACGCAGTTGGAAAAACTGGGTTGAATAATATCTACATGTTTCATTCTGAGAAATGCGGTCAAGCTTATCTCCTCAGAGGACGTGCTGGTCATGTGCCCATCGGCCACAGCTGCACTGTGTCATCTCCCTCACCTCTGGCACAGGGCGTCATCCAACACTTTGACCTTTCCCATCTGGTGACTGACAAACTGGTTAATTCAGACTACCTGGCCACACATCTTTGTTAAAAGTCTATCTGAGTATAATAATTATTAATTTTATGTAGCAAATTATGGCTTGCAGAGGGTTTTTTTTTGTGTTTACTCACCGGGTGGTAATAAGCATATTGCCTAAGTAGCAAACCAGAGCTCAGGCCAGGATGGGCAACGATCTGCGTGTGGTGAATATGTACAAAAGTTCATTTAGTCCTCAACAGGAAGCCTGATTGGACAGGTTTTATTGTTCCCACTTTATGGATGAGGACACTGAGGGGCAGTTTAGTTAAGCGACTCACCAGGAATCACACAGCCAACAGAGGAGGCTACTTGTGCCATGTTGCTGTCAGACAAGCATGAGTTAACTGTGGCCCAGCTGTTTTACTAGCCATGTGAACCTGGACAGGTTCACGAATATGTACTGTGTACATCTTGAGATGCAAGTGTGGAGAATAAACGTACTGCCCCACAGGGAAGTGTCACCATGAATCTAGACGGTGTGTGTAGACACTTTTTTTTCTGAGCAAAGAGCCTGGCTCAGAGGAAGCCCTCGAGTGTGTATGTGTGTGTATATGCATGCATGTGCATATATACGTGTGTATGTGTGTGTATATCCACGTATGTGCATATGTTGTGTATATATGTGTGTACATCTATGTATGCGTGCACATGTGTGTAAATATATGCATGTGTATGTGTGCATGTGCATGTACATGTGTGTATGCGTGTACATCCATATATGTGTATGTGTGTACATCCATATATGTGTATACACATGTATGTGTGTACATGTGTAAGCACATGCATATCCACATGCATGCATATACGTGCATGTACTTGTGTGTATATATATGCATGCACATGCATGTGTGTGCATGTTCATGTGTGTATGTGCATGTGTGGGAACATGTGTGCATTTGTGTATATCCACGCATGTGCATTTGTGTTTATACATGTGTATGCATGTGTGTGTGTGCATGTGTATATCCACGTGTGTGTATGTGCGGATGTGTGTATATATATGGATGCATACATGTGTGTACATCTGTGTATGTGTACATGTGTATGTATATATTTGTGAGTGTATATATGTGTGGATATGTGCATATATATGCATGTGAATGAGCGTGTATGTACACGCGTGCATATGTGTCTAGATATGTGTGTGTATATGAGGGGACCCCAAAAAACCGGAATTATCTTTTGGAGGGCGGGCTCCTTGTAGTACAGGTTTCCCCCACCAGGTAAGTGTTCTAGGAACTCATGGGCATCCTTACACCTGCTAGCACTGTTGTGAGGAGCTGCACTATGCTTCAGAAGTTAATACTTTTTGAGGATTCAACGTGTTTGCCCATTTCATGTCAGGCAATTTGAACACAACAGCCTGCCTACGCCATGCTGAGTGTTCAGCAGTTTTTGACACAAAATGATATGACCCCTGTGCCCCACCCTTCCTATTCACCTGATCAAATCCTGAGCAACTTTTTTTTGTCTCCCCAGATGAAAAAAATCCTCAGAGGGAAACGTTTTGCTGATGTGGAAGAGGTGAAACAAAAAATGGCAGAAGCACTAAAAGGCATCAAATTGATGAGCTCAAAAACTGTTTTGAACAGTGGAAAAAGTATCTCAATAGGTGTATTGCATCAAATGGAAAGTTCTTTGAAGGTGACTGCAGTGTAAACATGTACGAATAAATATGCAATTTTTAATAAACAAATTCCATTTTTTGGCTCCCCCCTCGGATATGTGTGTGCACATGTATATACATGTGTGTATGTATAAACACATGCGTGTGTGTGCATATGTGTGTAAAGTTTCAAACCCATGTTCCTGGTTTCCTGACCTCCTACCCGGTGATTCCCCCCATCCTCCCCTAGCATTCCCCCAAAGTGACTTAGTTGCTTCCAGCAGTGAGACTCCGTTGTCTGACCCATTTCTCATCTTTGCCTGAGTGGGGAGGGTTGGAGTGACCGGGGACATTCCCAGGTCTCTGTTGCCCGCCACAGCCCCAGACTCAGGGAGAGGCTCCCCTCTCTGCACCTGATCATCCTTCTCATCACATGGTCATCGGTGTTGCATCAATGGCCCAGATGCCCTGACAGGTTGCTCTGAGGTCCTGGAGCAAAACAAGTTTAAGGGGCACGAATCTGTGACTGAGCACTGAGAAACACTCACCTGGGGACTTGTGGGAGCTCCTGGAGACTCCGGGACACTGCTCTGAGGTTGGCGAGTCAGGTTGTATTCAGAGGGCCCCAGACCATGTCAGAGATGATAGCACAGCCAGTTATGGCTGTGGAATGGAGCAGAATCCCTCTGTGACTTTAGAATGGTCTTCATTCTTCCCCCTTTGAAAAAGGACCGGAAGTAAGTGGCCAGGAACTGCAGGAACAATGGTCTTTCCTGGAAGAGTGACTCTGAAGAGGTGACTAAGCATTCAGACGCGCCGGGCTGGACAGGCGGGCTGAGGGGCGCCAGCGTGGGGAGAAGCGTGAGGGAAAGGGGGGACTAAAGGGGGGGAACCCAGCCAACGTTCTTTCTCACTGCGCCCTATCTGTGAAAACAAAGGTTCTGCAAAGTCACATTGAGCCAGGAGACCACCAAGGGGTGAACCAGCACAGACGCTACCTGACTCAAAGCCTTTACCAATTCTTAGCATCAGGCAAGAGTGGGCAGGCTGCCTCAATGGGGGAAATTTCCCCCATTCACCTCAGTGGGGGAAATCTCAGAGGTTTCTGAAAGCTCAAAAGTGGCAGCATCGTCACCAGACAGTGGCAGTTATGGCCTGTGGATTCCTGGTCTTTTAGTACACTGACTCTGTGTTTTGAGAGCCTTCGTATGCAAACAGCACTTATTAAGCCAAGAGCTGTTTTCTTTCCTTAAAAATAATTAATCATAATTTCTAAAAAGCAACCCAGTACTCCTCTGGGTATCTATCTAATCAGCCTGAAGTGCTCTGGGTTGCCATGCTGGATTGTCACTCCAGCCAACCCTGGGGAAGCGTGGTGCTCAGCTGTTTCAGTCGACGCGAGTCTTCTCCAGACCTGTAGAAGCTGACAAGCCCTTCTGCAGCCCCACGGATGGCTTTCCAGGCTCTTCAGGGTACCAGAGCCTCAACATCTGTCACAGGGGGCCCTGGGAAGGGAGGAAGCCCCTCAGAGCACCAGCCTTAAGTGAAATCACTGTTTTTATTTATTTGAAATGTATTTTAAAATGAGAAGGAAAAAGTTATTCATAATTCTGCCACTTAGACAAATACAAGAAGAGTGTCTCTGCTGGTCCCTCTCATGCCGTGCTGCAGAGGTAACTGCTGTTACAAAAACGGTGAATATCCTCCCATTTCTTTTCTTGACTGTGCAATTGCATCTATACCTGCTTTCTTAAACAAAATAGGATGCAATTTGTTAATTTTTTACCTAGTTTTTCCATGTTAGCATCCAGAGTTCTTCCTTTTAAAAAATGGTTACAATGAGATATGCACAAATGTAAAATGGAACAGCCACTTTGGAAGACATTGGCAGTTTGCAGTAAAATTAAATATGTATTTAACATATGACATGTGACATATGACTTGGCTGAGTGCAATGGTTCACACATGTAATCCCAGCAATTTGGGAGCCTGAGGCAGGAGGATTGCTTAGCTATGATTGCACCACTGCACTCCAGCTTGGGTGACAGAGTGAGACCCCATCTCTAAAACAGAAAAAACACAAAAAACATATGACCCATCGATCCCACTTCTGGCTGTTTATCACAGAGAATGGGGAACACATTCACACAAAGTCTTTGTGAATATTTGCGGCGTCTTACTTGCAGGAGCTTCCACAGTGACAACGACCCAAATATCTGTCGACTGTAGATGGAAAGATAGGCTTGGTCCATCTGTGGCATGGCGTGCTGCTAGGCACTGAAAGGGAACCACGCACAAGGTCACAAGGTCACACGGTGACCCTGGCAACTCGAGAGCTCTATGCTGCAGGTTGGAACTCAAACACGAGCATCTGCAGACCCTTATTCCATCTATGCAATGTTCCCGAAAGGCCAGACGCACAGGCAGAACCAAGAGCAGAGGAGGGCTCAGACTGCTAGGGGATGAGGGCACTTTCTAGGACGGTAGAAGAGTTCCTTGACCTGCTGGGCTCCAGCGATCCTTCCACCTCAGCTTTCCAAGTAGCTGGAACTACAGGCATGTACCACCACGCCCAGCTAATTTTTTCATTTATTGTAGAGATGAGGTCTCGCCAAGTTGCCCAGGCTGGTCTTGAACCCCTCCCAAAGTGCTGAGATTACAAGCTTGAGCCACTGCACCTGGTCTTATTCCTCATGTTTTAAGATGCTTTATATTAAAGAATATAATCTATACTTTCTTATCAAGTGTTTGTCTCGTGGATATTCTAAAAAGTGAATATCCGTGTGACCTAGAGGTGGTGAATACGGAGATCATGCCTTGATCAAGCTAAAAGTGAGAAAATGAAACATGGGTCTAAGACATTGCTGCTTGGCAGTTTACCACATGCCCCTTCTTCTCCTAAGCACTTTCTATTTTATTTTATTTTATTTTTTATTTCAGATTTGGGAGTGCACATGTGTGTTCGTTATATGTAGTGGTGAGGACTGAGTCTCAGGCAGCCCTTTCACAGATGGTGAACAGTTCCCTTCCCCAACCCTTAAGGTGTCCCCAGTGTCTGTTGTTTCCATCTTTGTGGTAGTTTAGCTCCCATATACGAGTGAGAACAGGTGGTGTTGAGTTCTCTGTCTCTGCGTCAGTTTACTTAGGACAATGATCTCTGGCTCCATCCATGTTGCTGTGAAGGACAGGACTTCATTCTCTTTTATGGCTGCTCTCCTAAACACTCTGTCAGTATTAACTCACTTTAATTTTCATGGTGTTGATCTTTTAGGGGTTGGATTAAAAAATGTGGTACATATACACAGTGGAATATTATCCAGCCATAAAGAAGGATAAATATATGGACTTTGCAGCAACTTGGATGAATTTGGAGTCTATCATACTCAGTGATTTATCACAGAAACAAAGAACTGAGTTCCATATGTTCTCACTCATAAAGTGACCTTGAACAATTATAATGCTATAAGAAAGCGATTGGCAGTAGTGGAAAACTGTCAGGGAGTGGGGGGGGTGGGACTGGCAGTTGAGGGAAACTGCTAGGGGAGGGAGGGGCATACCTCATCAACAAGGGTACCTGCATGATCGGTGTTTATATACTTAACCCTTAATTGTACCTCACATCTTTATTTAAAAAAAAATCTTCATGGTGACCTGAGAAGTCCCACTTTTACCGTGCCCATTTTACAGAGTTAAGAACCCGAGGCCTTGAGAGGTTGAGTCCTTTGCCTGGAGTCATGCAACATGCATGTGGCCAGGTTCCTCACTCTGGCCATGGGCTCTAGCACCAGCACGCCTGAGGCCACACCCACAGGGCCAGTGCCCAGTCTGTTGCCCCAGGACCAGAGCTTTCTTCTTTGACATTTCAGTACTCAGGGAATGTCCTGGTACATGTGTCTTCATCTACTTGTCATTTTCTTTCTGAGTGGCATTTCCTAGAAGTGGGATTGCTGGGTTGAAGAACAGGCATATTTAAGTTTCAATTAAAGTTCCTTGTTGAGCACCTGTGGGTGCCAAGCCTGCCTTCCGTCATGTTTTGCCTCTGTGGCAAGCCTGTGAGTGCATGTGTTACGATTGTCCTCATGACTGCAGAGGCTCAGGGATTGTTCTTGAATCCTGCAGTTAGTCAGGACGTGCAGTGCCAGCTCAGGCCTCCTGACTCTGCATCCTGCATGGATTCTGCTGCGTGCTATTCTGTAATCACAGTGGGGCTTCTTGTGACCTATTCTTGGGAGCCAGAATTTAAACCTAAACCAGTGAGTCAGTCACTGCCATGGGATCTCGGTTTCTTGTCAGCCAACAGAGGGATTTCTGCTCCTAGAAAAAAACACCACAAATATTTCTTGGAGCTTAATGTTACTAGAATGTGTTGATCCTGAAAAAATTATTTCTAGAGTTTTAATTATTCCTCATTCTTTTCTTTGAGTTAAAGTCTCACTCTGTCACCCAGGTTACAGTGCAGTGGCACACTCATGGCCACCGCAGCCTCGACCTGCTGGGCTCAGGTGATTCTTCCACCTTAGCCTTTCAGGTAGCTGGAACTACAAGCGCGTGCCACCACACCTGGCTAATTTTTTTGATTTATTGTAGAGTTGAGGTCTTGTCATGTTGCCCAGGCTGGTCTTGAACCCGTGGACCCAGGCAATCCTCTCGCCTCAGCCTCCCAAAGCGCTGGGATTACAGGCTTGAGCCACCACGCCTGGCCTTATTCTCATGTTTTAAGATGCTTTACAT
>CAUYQG010151475.1:0-34245 GCA_963574415.1 Tarsius wallacei | reverse complement strand
GGGGTACAATTCAGAATTAGGTACAAAAGTGGTCATCATACAGGTGGCCAGGAACTTTGGGCCCCCCATTGATCCTAACTTCACCTGGTTTGGGATCAGGTACCCCTATTGATATTATGTGCCAACCCCCACCCCCTCCCCTGGCAGTGTGCCCCACTACTGCCAATCACTCTCTTGTAGTATTATGATAATTGTTCAGGGTCCACTTATGAGTGAGAACATGTGGTACTCAGGTCTTTTTCATTTTCTTTATAAAGCCATAGAGCAAAAAAAAAAATTATTAGATTTCTGAGTGCATGACTCAATACAGTCACTTCAAAAGTATAAGTATTAAATGGACCTAAAAAAGGAATAATTTTTTCCCAAACTCTTAAACTATTTCTAATAAATAATTTTGTACAGGCTGAAACTGTATATACTTAAAATTTTTGTCTATTTGTTTTTTTTTTTTGTTATTTTTTGAGTCAGAGTCTCACTTTGGCACCCAGGCTGGAATGCAGTGGCACGCTGATGGCTACCACAGCCTTGATCTGCTGGGCTCAGGCGATCCTTCTGCCTCAGCCTTCCAAGTAACTAGAGCTACAGGCACGCACCCCCACACATGGCTCATTTCTAGATTTATTGTAGAGATGAGGTCTGACCCAGTTGCCCAGGCTGGTCGCGAACCAACTCAGAGGGTTGCTTAGGCAATTCTCTCCCCTTCATCTCCCAAAGTGCTGGGATTACAGGCATGAGCCTCCACACCTGGAATATTTCTTTTTAAAATATGTTCATATGTTTTCTGTCTAAACTTCTGACATGTGGTTAATTGACTTCTCAAGGGTAAGAATCAAAACACACATACACACACACACATACATATACACACCCACTCCTTCGTAGAGCCTATACTCAGGGTTCTCAACTGATATTTTGGAATTGTTCCATGACAGAAGAAGATAAATATATTAAATAAGTGATATATTTAAATACACTTAAAGAAATTATGGATTGCGTTCCAAGGTGTTATGAACTGAGGGCATGAGTGGAGGAAGGAAACTTTCATTTATTGACTTTTTATACCTCAAACATTAGATAAAATAATGTTAGAACAACTGGTAGATTTCTTATGCTTTCCTAAACTCTTACTCTGCATATAATGAAAAGAAATAAAGATTTACAAAGTTAGCATGCATGAATCACAGAATACATACAATAAATCTAGAAAATAACCTTGGGGGGGGCATGCCTGTAGTTCCAGTTTCTTGGAAGGCTGAGACCACAAACACCAGTGTTCAAGAAATAGTACTTTATTTTCTATAGCTCAACTTACTTTCTGACTCTAAAGCCCCCCCCCCCCCACCGCCCCCAAGACTGGTGAAAATTTTAACCTCGGCTCTTTCCTTGGTGCCAGGAACATGGGGCAAAAGAGAGAACTCTGTGCATACCAGTTGACCTAAGCTTCCTTCTTAAAGCACGGTACTGATCTTCCTCCATCAAGTCAGAGTTGAGCCTTGAAGATGAAGTTGCAACTCCAGGAAAAGGGAAGGAAATGGAAAAGGCAAAGCAGGGAGCTTGGTATGATGGAGCAGTAAAGAGACGAGGGGAGAACACCAGAGAGCGACCCCAGACTCCCATCTGAGGTGTAACTCATTTCCAAAGAAAACAATCCCACCTGCAGATGAACACATGAAGTCCTGAAGATGGCACAAAAGATCTGCTTGGTCGTACCTTTGAGTCTTTTCCTCCATGTGGGGTTCTCATCGGAAGAAATTCCAGGAGTTCCTGCTTTCCCCGGGTCCTTTCCATCTTCTTCATCTCCTCAAGATCCACCTTTGTCTCATTTCCATCTTGGAGCTATTTTGCAATGTCCTTGTCACCACGAATGCCATTCAACAGTCTATAATTGTCGGGTAGAGGAAGAACCCTACAAGTCACTGTATAAGAAAGCTTAGCTTCTTTGTATCTTTTAGAGTTGCTCATATTGAATGACTCTTACAGCTTGGCTTGAATGCATGCTATGCAAAATCACTGTCTCTTCACTGTAAATAGCAAAGACCTTCTTTCCACCTAGAAGAAGAGGAGGAAAAAAATCCACCCTGCCACGTATAGACAGAAAGACAATGGAAGATTAAGAGTCAGTTGTCTACTTGGTACCCAGTGCTTGAAGGCACAGAGTTGCTTAACAACTTGTTCTCAGGAATCTCACGGTCCAGTGGAAAAGACTGACACAAATATCTAGCTACAGTTTGATGAGTGCTTTCTAAAAACAAAGAAAATTAAGTTGTGGTGGGAACACAGCTTAGATGCATTTATTTCTGTCTGAAGTTATTTTAAAGTCTTCGTAGACAAGTGACCTTTCAAACAAACCTTTAAGTATGACTTGGAGATGGACAAGTAGGAACGGTTGGATGAAGAACCATCTATGCAAAGCACAAAAAACCAAGCAGAAAAGTGTGCCTAGCATAAAGGGTGGGTTAGGAAAGGGGATAACAGCATGGAAAGATAGGTTGTGACCAAATAGCCCAAAGTCACAGAGCAAATAAATAATTCTGGGAATATGCATAAATTAATGATCTGCCTCTTGGTCTGTTAAAAAAAAAAAAAAAGCTAGCTCTTATTTGCTCATTCTGTATTTTTTCTGTAAAAGCATGTGAGTTCTGTAGCCCTCTCACTGAACTGAAGGATGTATTTTTACCTTGCTCTCCATCTCTTCTCAAGTCAACTATCCCTCCCCCAGTGGATGAATTTAAATTCAAAATCCACATCCTTATTAGAGAAGGCAGAAATGGGATCTTTCATTTTTATTTTTTTCCCCTCAATTTGCTAGTGACGAGATTGGAAGAAACTGCTCCTGCAATAGGTATTGATGCCTCCTCTTCCTTTATATTCAGTTTCTAACAATTGCTGCCAAAACCCAATAGCTGGAAAGTGAGGACTGGAATAGACAAGCATCCAGTTGTATGAATGTTTATGTCGGTTCAATATCTGATACTCTTCTCTTTTTTCTGAAATAATGGCATTTTTGCCCAAATCAATAAGCATTTGTGAAGGGAAAAAGCTAAACACATTACAGAGTTAGATACTAATTGGAGGGGAGAAACTGATGCTGATGGTGAGTTTCTCTTTAAAAAAAACATAGGGTGTTGTTCTTATAAGATCCAAGTATTGCTGGCTTCACATGTGTATTTGTGTCTATGTGTTGTAAGCATATGTATTCTAAATTGAAGCTTAGAAAACTGTTTTTCATCATTATGTTATTTTTTTCAGGTCTTTATTACTTTTTTTTCTGTGTCCTAATCTCTATTTGAACCTCTCTTGGAGGAGATGGGGAGTCACTCCTGGAGAAGATGGAGGAAGTTACAATATGTTAATTTGAAAACTCAGCTTTCCTGATGTTTCCATGATTGACGTAAACTTGGACCAATCGTATTTCATCTGACTCCTGTCATAAACAGAATTTACTTGCCCGGGTTTGGGAGCATTCCTTTTTTTCTTACACAAACTTGTCACATGATAATTGAAACCATTTTCTTCGGAAATAAGTATGTTATACCTAATGTATCACCTCATTACTTTGTTTGTTTGTTTGTTTGCACAGGACACTTTTACTGCCACTAAGAAAATGAGATTTGCACCCTTTCATTGCCCTCTTGACACCACAGGTCTGTCTGCTGCTTTCTCGTGTTCAATATTCTCAAACACTGACTAGACTAGGATGGCCTATCCTGCTTGTAAAATTATTTACCACTAACGTAATGGCAGGTACCCACCTTTGAGAGTTACTTGATAAGATATAGACATTCAATTAAATTTGCATTTCAGATAAACAATGAATAATTGGAACATACTTATGCTGAGTCGTTTTTTAAGTAAAAAAATATGATAAATTATTAAATACTAAGAAAAGATTTTAGGGGATGTTGATCTAAGGTAATAAATAGCCACTAAACTGTTCTTAAAATAAGCAAAGAATCGAGGGGAGAATTGGAAATGGCAACAGCAAAAGGCTTAAAAAATAAGAAAGGCTTTGTCCACCATGAAAACTGTTGAACACAGGAACACCCTCCCAAATGTAACAAACAGCAGAGCACATTTCCATTTTATCTATGAATGTGCCTCCAATGGGTAAAAATCCTGAACATAAAGGATTTCAGAGTCCTTCTTTTTTCTTAGTAAATTGCTTTTGTATGAAATATCTCTTAGACTGTCCAAATACAAAATAACCGATAGTAACAATAGAAGAAACAAGTCCTCTCCACATGCCATTTCTCTGATATAGTACAGGAATGGCAGACTGTCCAGCCAGCTCTAGAGAGACACCAGCAATCGCCAGTGATCCTAAAATAGGCCAGAAACTGCTACCATTCCAGAACAAAGCAATAATTCAGGAAGCATTGGGACAATGGAAAATAAGATCTTTGAAATGCAGAAAGCAGCAAATTTAATCATGAGTGATCCCTGTACAACTGGGAAATTCTGACGTCTCATAAAATTCCATCATGAAAAGCTGGCTTGATCCTAAAATAAGGACAGCTAAAGCTAAGAAGTGGTCTGGAATTATAAGGTCAGTAGATCAGCAACTGATTTCTACTCCCGTGCTGCCTGAAAGTGTGAACTTCCTTTGTATAATCAAACAATCACAAAATACTTCAGCTTTAGAGACCACCAGAGAAATTATGGTCTAAGTCTTCAACTTATGGATGAGGAAACTCAGTCACAGACAGACTAGGAAGCTTACCCCAAACCCCCGAAAACTAAAAGCCCCATTCTGTCAATTCTCTTTAACTGGTTATAAAGAATGCAAGGATAGAGAAAATTGATACGCTTGTTGTCATCTTTTATTCATTCAATAAGTAATTTATTGAGTGTCTACTGTATGCAAGATATAATATTAAAAGTTTATGTCTACTGGAGAAAGCAAATGTTACAGTAAATAATATTAGTATTTACTTCCTCTCTTTTAAAATAAAACACCAATCATCTTCACTATAAAAGTATGTGCCATTGATGGAAATTTTGAAAAATACAGAAAAACTAAAGGAGAAAAAAAATCACCTACCACCCGAAGAAAACTACTTTCAGCATTTGATGTATTTCTTGCCAAACTTTTTCCTTAAACATATGTTTTCATTCTTTTTTTCCTTATTTCCTGTCAAATAGTTGTGATTATCCTGTATGTACATTTATGAATCTTACCTTGTGGCATACACATTTCCTCCTGCTATTAAAGACTCTTTGAAATCATCATTCTTAACAGCTGCAAAATATTTTATGGAGCGGATATGATCATCTATCCAGTGTTATTTTCATTTAGGAGAATGTATGCACTTATAAATTATGAGCATCTTTTCAAAAAACATTTCCATATTTTGGAATACTTCCTTGGGAAATCAATTGATGATTAATTGACACTTCACTGTCTTCTAGAGGATAAAAGGTCGCTGCTTCCTAAAATTCTCAGAATCGTGATGCAGGTTAGAGGGTATGAGTCTTCTGGAAACATATCACCTCATGGTTTTTTTGACAGGACACTTTCACTGCCACCAAAAATATGTGAATTGCATACTTTCATTACCATCTCGACACCACAGGCCTGTCTGCTGCTTTCTTGTGTTCAATATTCTCAACCATTGATTAGACTGGGATGGGTTATCTTGCTTGTAAAATTAACTGTCCTTAATGTAACAGAGGTTGCCCACCTATGAGAATTACTTGATAAAATACAAACACGATGAAATTTGAATTTCGGATAAACAATGAATAATTGGAACATACTTATACTAAAAAAAAGTATTTGTCATTGCTACGGTTTGAATGTGTGCTCCTTCCAAATTCATGTTAAAATAATCTCCACTGTGGTGGTATTAAGAGCAAGAAACTTTTAGGGGGTGATGAGGTGATAAGGACTCTTCCCTTGTGAATGAGATTAAGACCTTCATAAAAGAGACTTCATAAAAGAGAACTCAGTCCTGCTGCTCCTCTGCTCTTCCACTATGCTAGGACACAGTGTTCCTCCATTCCAGAGCACTCAATGACAGTCACTATCTTGGAAGCAGACAGAGCAGACCTCACAAGTTAGTGCCTTGATCTTGGACTTCCCAGTCTTCAGAACTGTGAGAAATAAATTTCTACTATTTGTAAATTACCTGAACTATGGTACTTTATTATTGTAGCACAAATGGACTAAGATGGTCATTTATCTGAAATTCAAATTTAACCTGATATTCTACATTTCTGTTTTCTAAATCTGGCAACTTGATCAATTGTTAATTGCATCTTGCTAATTGCTGGACTTGAGTAAAATCATGTTCATCTCACAGGAGGACTGCATCTCACAGAGTAAGCACTATCTTCTTTTCTTCCTTCCTTCCTTCCTTTTCTCCTGATGAGTTTCATGTTCTCCTCTTTTCACTTACCCTTCCCCCAACTCTGGGGCTCACTTCATTTTACCCCACCTCCATGTAGTGGGTCTAGAACTCCCAACCCAGCCACCCATCCACCTATCCCTGCACCTTGTAAGTTTGAGGCTTGGCATCAGAGTGACTCACATCAAAGGCTGGCTCCAAAGCAGCTGGAATGTCACAACAACTCAGTAAGATGGTGAGAGCTAAGTAGACATATTATGGGAGACATACAGTAGAGGGACCTAACCCCGACTACAAAATCAGGGAAGGTTTTATGAAGGAAGTAATATCTAAGTTAAGAAATGTGGGATGGGGAGGAGTTGGCCAAGGAAGGGGAGAGAGCCTAGGATGCATAGTCTTCAAGCAAAGAAAAACATTTGCAAAGAGTCAAGGGTGCCTGAGCTGTTGTGGACTTGACAGAGCTTGACTGGGTTGGACAAAGGATGAGAGATGAGTGCTGAGAGAGAGCGACTAGGTCACCTGTGAGTCTGGAGGCCTGTTAGATCATTGGATTTTATCCCAAGAGCAGTAGTATATACCATGGGGAAGCGGCACACAGAAAGCACAGGAGCGATGTGATCGGCTTTGTAAACCAGAATAATCCCTCTGGCTGACAGTGGAGGAAAGATTGGAAGGAGAACAGGAATTAAGATGGAGAGACCAGTATGCAGGGTTGTTGCCATAATTCAGTCAAAAGATGATGATTTTTAAAAATTTCATTTAGGCCGGGTAGCTCAAGCCTGCAATCCCAGCACTTTGGAAGACCAAGGTGAGGGGATTGCCTGAGCCCACAGGTTCGAGAACAGCCTGGGCAACTTGGTGAGGCCTCATCTCTATAACAAATCAAAAAATTGGCCGAGCATGGTAGTGCAAACCTGTAGTTCCAGCTATTTGGAAGACTGAGGTGGAAGGATTGCTTGAGCCCAGCAGGTTGACGCTGGGGTTGCCATGAGCGTGCCACTGCACTCCAGCCTGGGCAACAGAGTGGGACTCCAACTCAAAAAAAAATTTTTAATTTAAATTTTAAATTAATTATTTTTTTAATTTCAGGAGTAGAACTGACCGTAAAAATATCTGGATACAGGGATCCAAGCGACATCATAAGGTTCCTCTCTCTCCCCATCTCCATTCTTGGACTCCACAGGTCAGCACAATGCCTGAGGCAACCCCAGTCCCTCCATCCTCACAACTCCAAGACCAGGGGAAATGAAAATTGTCTTTCAGGCCAGTGATCCCAGGGAATAATTCAGGGCATCTCAATGAATATGATGAAGATATATAATCTTAAATCAATGTGGCCAGGTCTGAGATACACATCAGAGATGGAGTCAGCTCTAGCGGAATTTCATGGACTGAGATGAGGAGGGATGAGCCCCAAACAAAATCTAGGGACTATTACCATCAATAAGGTCAACAGATGCTGGACAAGCAAAATAAAGGAAAGTCCACCACGCTCTGATTATCTTCAACTTTGGATACCCAAAGTGGAGCTGAAAAGAAAAGTTCAGCAAGAACGTTTGAATAGAAGAGAATCCATATATATGCAGTCAGCTCATAGCACGTACGGCAAGGGATGGGCGGTAGTCAAAATCTTTATCAACCAGTATGGTACAGGGACTGACAACTCAGAATGGATGCCAGCTGTTATGTCTATCAGTGGGAACTGATGCATATCAGCCCTGCCAGGGAAAGCTGTGCAATTTGTCAGGCTGGGTAGATGGATTCAATACTTAGGAAGACTCCAGACCAAACAAAATGGAATACTTCGAAGAGACGAAAAGAAGAAAGCAAAGGAGGGAAGGACTGAGATTACCTTACATAACTAATCCTTTTAAAGTGACCTTAAACTAATTCCAGCTCAACATTGATATTTTTCACATCTATTTCTACCATCCGCTGGTAAGCAGTTCAACTCTCTTATCCCTTCCTTCATTTTCCTTACAAATCTGAAGGGCACGTAGGCCAGGCACAATTAATTAAGTGAGAAGATTAGAATTGTCAAGAGGTGATGGCGCCCTACACATTTCCAGTTTCCCAGGCAAATATTCATAGGAAACTTAGAGCATGTTTTCTTTGTATTTTTTTTTCACATAGGCAAATGATTCCCTAAGGTGATTACTCCATATTCTACCCCTGCTGAATGTCAAAATTTGACATATGAAATGTCAAAATTGAACTTTGTCAAGTCTAGCCGTATTTCATAAGTAGCCCAAACACTCATCTCTCTTGGTAAAAAGCAAAATTTCATTCTGTAAAGCAAATCGGGGTATTGCGTTTTGGGTCCGCTAATGTACAAAGGGCCACCTGATTTAATAAGGAACCAGAACACTGTAACTATGTATTAAGGGCTGGCCCACACACCTAGCATTGTGCAGTTAAAGAGACAGGATACTAAAAGAAATGGAAACATATATTTTCGGCTATTCAGGAACCCACAACTTTATCAGAGACTCAAATCCTTTACACAAATGGAACATCTAAAGAAGAAAACAGAAACCTGTAAGAGCAATGCAGGTGCTAACTGGTGTGATACATCCGGTAAGGGCCATGGAGACTGGAAGGAAGAGGTTTTCTATTCATGAAAACTTCAGCTGCTGCGGGTGAAAGCATGTCATCAACACATAGCCAATGTCCACTCACAAAGGTGCCAGACTCTAACCCCGCCTCGCCCCAGGACTGCAGGCTCTCATTTCAGGACCATCACCCTCTCATTCTTTCCCCGTTGGTAAATTGCCTCTCCTCTCTCTGCCTTCTCTGCAGAATGGGAGTAACAATCAAGCCCCATTCGTCATGGCTGGCAAAGAATAGATAACAAAGAAATTGAAGACTTAGTAAAAGGCAACAGCCTAATAAATCCTGACTGGTTAGTGTCCAGCCCCAAAAGGAACGTGACATTGAGCATATGGCGTATGGATTTGTAGATAGTTATGTATCACCAGTTTGGTTAAATTTGTCAGGGAGGTGAAAAGGGTCCACTTACACCGTCTGTTATTAATTACCACAAAGAAGACTCATGATGTTGAAATGCAGATAATTTCTTGGATTAAGTGCAGACAGCTGCCCTCATGGTAATATGAGAGCATAATTGTCATTAGAAAAACCATGTTTTTCTTACACTGAAATGGAAGAATAAAGTACCACAATTAAATATTTTGACCGACACACTGATTAAAGGGATATTTATGCTGCAGGGGTAATTTCTAAATCAACTTTGTTGCTTTCATCTCATCCTGCAAGTCATGTAAAGGAGAGGATAGTTTACAGTTGGTGTTTTTTTGACAAATTTACTTTTGTTTTTAGAAAATAACAACTCCTTTTGAAAGATGTAGCTTTTGGAAACGATCATAATTGCTTTGATGTTCAGTCATTCCTTTATCTTTGTTGCTGATGATATTAAATATGTACAAAGGAATATTTGCAATGCAAAAAGTATGAAGAATAACAATGAAATGAACACCCATGTAACTATCACCCAACTTAAAGAACTAGAACATCATGGCTCTTGTAGTCTCTGCCTTCATCTCAGCCTCTCAAGCACTATTCTAAGTTTATGCATTCATCAAGTTCTCGATTATCTTTATAGCTTCATGTATATCTTTCAGAAATGTTATGTAGCTTTGTGTTTTGGGACTTTACGCAAAGGGATTATAGTGCATGAACTCTTCTGCAACTTGGGCTTTTTTTTCTCTTCACTAAACGTTATGTCTATGAGATTCATCCTTTTTGATGCAAACAAGGGTGGTTCATTCATTCTTGTTGCTGTGTGGTATTCCAAGGTGTAAGTATTCAGTAGTATGAACACTGCTGCTATAAACATTATTTTCTATGTTTCCTAGAGAACACGTAAAATAATTTCTCTAGGATGGTGTTTTCCTGACAAGACTTTGGCCTTTAGTGGAGTCAGTTTAGTGAGTCTCAACCAGTGTAGGTGAGAATAAAAAATATCAATGTGATACAAGTCACTTGTTAAGTATTGTTTCATGAGACTTTGTTTGTGTATGTATGTATATGCTGTGATATGTTGCAAAATGTGTTTCCTACTGTAAGGCTTTCGTAGCTTAAGTCTTTGTCAAAAATGTTTAAGAAATAGTGTTCTAAAGCAGAGCTTTTCAGGCTGTGGCATGCCCACAAATCACCCACAGATCCTGATTCAGTGGCCTGGGTGGGGCCTGAGACCCTGTATTTCTAGTTGGTATTAGATTGAGGGAGGTATGCTGGTTTGTAAGGTGTACCCATGTTCATCTTCACTGGATTAAGCCAAATCTTTCCCCAAAGTTGTAGGTCCAATGTTCAAGTTCCCACTGATCCATGTTTTCACCAAAATTTTTTATTAACAAACTTTAACTAGACAGTTGACCAACACAAAAGTATATTTCTTTGTAGTTCTCATTTGCATGTCCCTAATTACTCATGGACGGAGTATATTTTCTTAAGACTGTTGGCTATTCGTGATTCCTCTTGAACAAAATGCTTGATCAAGTCTGTTGCCCATTTTTTTTGTTATCTTTTTCTTATTGATTCATAGGGGCTCTGTATATATTCCTGACACTTATCTTATGACAGTTATATGTATTGAAAGTATCATTTCTTCTTACTCTTCTGTCAATTTTTTAAAAAATCAAAAAGGCTATAAGTCTTTAAAATGAGGTACACTTGACCACCTGACTTTGCCTCCAAGACCCCCACTCTCTGGCTTCTCAAGGGGAGGTCTCTGTGCCCAGTGATTGGCTCATCTGCTGCCGGTATTACTGCCCAAAATTCCTCTCCCTTCTCCTCGCCCTCATAACCCACACCACTTTTTGTATCTTCTGTATAGTGTTATAGTACCTCATATGGGAAGACTGCCTACCCTAGGGTTTAACTGCATAGGTGCTGGAACCAGACTACAGAGGGTGAATCTTGGTGCCATCAATTACTATCTGTTTACACACACAAACTATGCCTCCGTTTCTTCATCTGTAAAATGGGTATGACAACAATACCTCTTTGTATGGTTGCTGTGGGGACAAATTGGGTGCCGCATGTTGCACATGATAAACGATAATTTAAGTATCTGCTATCATTTTATCCGTGCCAAAAGAAAAAAAGAAAAAGCTATTTTAAGTGTTGGTCTTCCTGGACTACTTTAAATGCTTCTAAACCGATCATTCTTGATCTAATCCAATCCATCCTTCACATAGCCACCCATGGAATGTGCGGTAAATGTAAATTTGATTATTTAAATGCCCTAATTAAAACCTTTCAAAGGTTCACATCACGTGGAATAAATTCCAGGCTCCTTAGTGCCCTGTGAAATGCTTTCCATGAGCTGGCCGTGTCCACCTCCATAGCTAGCCTCTCCCCATTCCTGGCCTGGAACCTGACCCAGGGTCCCAAACTACTTGGAGATCCTGGAAAGCACTGAGGGAATCATCCCAGCTCTACCTTTATCCATTTCTGGCCTCCTGGACCATAAGCTGTAGACGCAAAATATTGTATATTATGTATTTTTGTTTTATTTTATTTATTTTAGCAAAACATCTGACACTGTGCCCATCAGTCTTCCTCTTCTTCCTGGATATGCAACTCTCTACCCACTCCCAGCCTACAGCATGGAGTCATGTTATAAGATTATGTCCAGTGGGACATGAGTGTAATATACTGCACTAACAGGGCTGGCCACCATTCACCTTAAGCTTTCAGAATCCCTTTCCTCTATTCATGTGGCCGGAAGCAAAGAAGTCTGATATCCATGAATATGGCTATCCCACAAGATGAAAGAGATCAAAGCCCTTGAGAGGTGGACTGCCTCAGCAGAAACATGCCAACTGGACTTCAGGTGAGCAAGAAACAAACCTTCATTGTTCTCAACTACTGAGATCGTTGTTAGCATCCCTTACCCTGACTAATAGCCTAGGTGTTCGATTAAATCTGTTGAAATAAATGATTGCATGAATGAATGGACGCAAGAAATAACTGAGAAATAGTTAAATAAATATGATGGAACCCCTGAGCAGGAAAAATGAAACTAGGAATAGAAAAAGATGGCTTTAAGAGCCAAAGAAGCCTGGAGATAAAAAGAGGAAAGCCCAAGCTACAAGAAGCTTTTCTATCACTTTCTCCCCTCACGCCCATCAGAAACAGAATTCACTTTGCCTGCTGTTCTCTGGCCTCCTTTTGTCAAACAGCCATTTAAAAAAAATCATAAACAGGGATGAGTTTCAGATAAAGTTTTTGCTGCTGCTGGACAACTTTCTGACCCCCAAGATGGGTCAATATAGCATTGGGGATTTCTGGGTGAAATGATTGAGGTTCTTTAATAAGTATATATAGGCAGCTTCTCAAGGGGAAAAAAATGTGGCGCTGGAGCTTAATCTCTTCTATTTCCAGATGCTATCGGAGATCAAATAACTGGTAATGGACCATGACCACCCACTGTTTTCAAGTGATCATAGTAACTTACCTATTTGCCACAAGGAATCAGAAATCTGAGGCAAGAAGAAAAGCCTTTTCCAAAATGGAGAAGGGAAAGGAATCCCCACGGGGTCTGAGGGAGTTGCTGAGTGTGGCAGTCTAAAAAGAGGTGAAATGTTGTGTTTGTCAGGGACATTAGGAAGAGAGAGAGACGAGGCAGTAAAGGCAGGAGCCCCGGAGAGACATTCAGTCCAATCTCAGCATCGCAATGTCAACCCAGATTTGCCTGTTCGGTGCCTTCCTAAGCTCTGCTTTGGTATCCTCTTTGTGGCATGTGTTCAGATTGTGTACAAACTGTGGGTGTTGTCCTGAAGGGGTCTGACAAAAGGGAGACTGTCTCCATGCGGATTGTTAAAACTTAACTGACGAGAAGGGTTAGGCCTGAGAAGGAGGAAGAAAACAATCAAAACAGTTTTTACTTCACCATCTTGTCTTGAGCTATTTCAATGAGGAACAACTATCAAATCCGTTTTAGCAATAATTCAATCCATCTCTACAAACACTTGCTGGGCAACAAGCACGGTGCTAAACGCTGGGAATAAAGAAGCAAATATGACAAGTTTCTGGCCTTCAGAGAACTTATAATGCAGCAGAAAAATCGAAGTATACAATTAATTACAGCGAAATCCAATATGACTGTAATCCTGATATGGCTGACAGTCTGCCGGGCAATAGCAGAAGGGCCAGAGATGTCAGGGAGACTTAGAAAGGAGGGGACATTTGAATTGAGACTTGAAGAGTGTCTTGATGGGATGTCACACAGACCAGGTGAGGATAGGGTATCCTCTAGGAGAACAGAAAGAACAGTGAAAACACAGTTAGAAACAAAAGAATGGCAGGTTCCCTTCAGGGAACATCAGCACTCTGGCATGTCTAGAATCTGTGTGGAGGGGGGAGCAGTAAATAGGGATAATCCTAGAAGGGTTGGCTGAGTCAGTTTGTTGAGTAGAACGCCTTAAATTCGTGATTTTATTCTGACTCTGGAGAGCCATCACAGGTTTTCGAATGGCAAGACCACTCGGGCATCACTCAGATGCGAAGATAGATTGAAAAGGCACCGCTGAGAGCTGGGAGCCAGGTTAATGGATTCTTGCCTAGATCAGGGAAGTGGTCGTGGAAAGGGGAATGGGTGAAATGCAAAAAAATGTTTTGTCAGTAGAATTAGAGGAGGGATAATTTCCAAAGCTTGGGCAACTGGGTAGATGCAAATACCATGCTGTTTCCTTGCTACCATATTGTCATGTAACCCAGGCATGTCCAACCCAAGGCCCACAGGCCACATGCAGCCCAGGACAGCTAGTAATGCGACCCCACAAAATCTTTTAACATCATGCGTTTTTTAGCATTTATTTTCTTTGTGACCCCATTGTAGTTCCGTTTTTGAAGTTCACAATCACACCTCATTCGTGACATCGCTTTTTGATGGCACATATATTTGTGAGCAACTGTTTTCAATGAGGAAGGCAAAAGAAGACCAAAATTCGAACAAACATTTCTAACGAGCACCTTGAGAAACTCAAAAGTTGTGACCGCTTCCATTAAACCAGACATTGATAAACTAGTTTTACAAAAGCAAGGTCAAATTTTCCTCTAGTTTTATATCGTTCTCATTTTTCTAGTCTTTAAAAATGCTTAAAAAATAAAAGAAATCTTATGTACGTACAACTATATTATATAATCTATGTGCAGTCCAAGACAATTCCTCTTTACTTGATGTGGTCCAGGAAAGCCAAAAAGTTACTCTCTGCGGCCCAGGGAAGCCAAAAGGTTGGACACCCAAAAGGTTGGACACCCCAAAACGTTGTTCAACCAGCTAGCGGTCCATTTGAAGCAGACCAAACCATTGGAAGGGTGGGCTTATGAGAGCAAGGATGATCTGCTTCATCGTATGAGAAAAAGGACCATAAAGCCTATGTACGGAGGGTGTTACAAGACTACTTGCCTCCTGGCTACACCCGCCAAAGTCTTCCACCCTTCACCTTGTGCTTAGAGCTGAAATAAAGTTGTCAGACTACCAGTGTGTGATTCCCACGTCAATTTGCCCTTCTCTCATGGGACGATAATTCTACCTGTGCTTTGCCCTTTTCTATAGAAAAGTGAGGGGATAGCACATTTGTGCAAAGTCTGGCTGTAACTCTTTTCCAATGAGTTTCGTGAACCAAGGGGTTAAAAAAATAAAAGCAAAGAAATTCAGCCACGAAAACCTTGGTTTTTAAGCTCTGGATTCATTTGACTCAAATGTTGCCATGGTTTCGAGAGTCTGAAATCAACATTTCAAGGTAATCCCAAGATCTAGATATCACTGCCGCATTTAGGTATCAAGGAACAATCAAAGTGCCATACCCCATTAGTGACAGAACTCTGTAAAGGCGGCACAAGTGCCTCAAATTGGTATTCAGCTTAATCACTGATGCTGTATTACTAATTATAGCATGACACCATGCAAAAGTGGTACTTTTTAAAAGGCTGGCGAATGGCGTTATTTTCATAAGTCATTAGGAAATTGCTTTTTGAGGACGCAATGAAAGTACAAGTTTCTCAATTAGAGGAATTATGTGGAATTGATGAGATATTTGAGCATGCATGATCTGCAGCTAGCGGTCCATTTGAAGCAGACCAAGCCATTGGGAGGGCGAACTAATGAGAGCAAGGATGATCTGATTCATCGTATGAGAAAAAGGACCATGAAGGCTATAAACGGAGGGCGTTACAAGACCACTTGCCTCCGGGCTACACCCACCAGAGTCTTCCACCCTTCACCTTGTGTTTAGAGCTGAAATAAAGATGCCAAGATGGACCTAATCTTTTTGGGAGGATTATCCCACCTGTCTAACGACATGTATGAGCAAGAAAAATAAACACTTATTAGTTGGTTGGACAACCCAAAAATATGGATGCTGTGTTTAGGGCTTATCCATAAGCTGGGGAAGAGTTGTTTGAGATAAGAAGCAAGGTGACAGATGGTAGCAGGTTTAAGAATAAAAGAGCTTGCTGTCCTTTCTATGCCATGATAGAGTATTTTTGTTCAAAACCTTTCGTCCACAGAAATTCATATCTAAGTCTGAAAAAGCTTTGTGTGTGGACTTGACATGTATATGTGTAACCCCGTGTGTGTGAGTGTGTATGACAGAATGGGAGAGAGACAGGCTATGTTTTCTGCTTTATTTTCACATTAGGAAAGAGTCTTCATGTTACATCTCAGATTACCAGTTACACTATTTGGAAAGGCTCAGGAATATTTTCTTTAGTCATTTTTGAAACTGCCTTTTTCTAGTGATTCAGCTATCGGTCATTCTCAGAAATGGGTTTCTGTATTTAATAGGTCAACACACTCCTCTAAGTATGAAATTTTTCACCTGGAAATTGGTAGGCCTGTTTGAAACTCAGTGTTCCTAGTGTTGCAGTAACTGAGATTTGGGGAGTGTTTGCTCATTCCCAAAGTCCAAACACTTCTTCAAAATCTTTGGAATAAGATCCGCCTTTACTTTTGACTTCTGAAAGAGCTTGGGTTTGAAAGACAAGTTTCAGAGGTTCTCGGTTTGTCATCTGTGGGCAAGATTAATTGAAATCAAATAGGAACAAAAGTCGTTAGCAAGCTAAGATCTAATGAACAACTCTTAGAGCAAAGGAACGTTATACATATGCACACATGTACATACGTGCAGCATATATATGTACACATAGTGTGTGTATATATATGTATGTGTGTATATATATATATATACAGTGTATGTTTATTTATGTGTATATATGTTTGTATATATATACACACACACATATATACACACACTGTGTGTGTGTATATATATGTATGTATATATATATGAGTATCCCAAAAATGGGATTTATTTATAAAAAATTGTGCATTTATTCCTACATGTTTAAAATTCAGTCACCTTCAAAATACTCTCTATTTGATGCAATATACCTATCAAGATGCTTTTTCCACTGCTCAAAACAGTTTTTTAATTCATTATCAATTCTGATGCCTTTTAGTGCTTCTGCTGTTTTTTGTTTCACCTATTCCACATTGGCAAAATGTTTCCCTTTGAAGAATTTCTCATCCTGGAAAACAAACCCAAGAAAAAAGTCGCTTAGGGTGAGATGGACTGATTTGGGAGGGTGAGGTAAGGGGATTATGTCATTTTCAGTCAAAAACTGCTGAACATTCAGCGCAGTGTGGGCAGGTTGTTCCCGAAAATCATCCATCATGAAATGAGCAAACGCATTGAAAGAATCTCAAAAAAAAAAAAAAAAATTTCACGGAAGCCAAACTCAGCGTCTCAAACAATGCTACTCGGTACACTGATGCCAATGAGTTCCCAGAACACTTACCTAGCAGGGGAAGCCTGTATACAAGGGACCCACCCTCCCAGGTTTTCTTGGGTCCCCCTCATATATAGCATCGTTCTTAAAACTACTTAGGACGAAAATGCCTGATGACATTACCAGGAAAGCAGAAATGGCTTAGGGCCTGTAAACTAAACTTTTGTTCCCTGAAACTTCAGGATAGATTTTTGCATTACCTACTTGGGTGACCAAAGGCACAGGGTTCGACTCTGTTCTAGATTAAACTATGAAATACGATTCTTAAAAATAAAAAGACATGACTGCTGCTTAGCCATTTCTTTCGGTATTTGACATAATTTGTAGTCAGGAGACATTGCAACTTCGGTCTTACATAGAGCAAAATTCATGGAAATGGCTCAGTTCTTCTCGGCATGAGAGTGAACAGACACATTTTTCAAAAGAAGCAATTGACTTGTTAAAGGTTTGACATATCACAAACATTTTGATTTTGTGATCAGACTGGATGGTGATTTACTTATCCCCCGACTTCACTGTTGGGTAATTTATAAGTTTACTTTGCTGCTGAGAACTGAGGAAAATCTTAGGAGGAATTGGGAGGGCAAACAGGAAGGAAACACAAAGATATAATAAAGCTATACTGGTTGCTAAAGTGACAAGAGAAACAAATGGAAATCGTTTGATTTGTACTGCACCTGTGAGAGAAGAAATTATAGGCCCCTTTTTACATCTGAATCTCACAGGTTTATTTTGAGAGTTGAGAGATGTGTGAGGCACCGCCTTCACTCTTCTCAAACAGCCTTCACTTTAAGAGATCTCAACTGTGAAATATATAGAAATCATTTCTGAAGCTAAGAAAAAAGTTCAAATACCTTTTGCCTTTGACTATTTCATTGAACTCTTCTAGAATCTTCTAGAAAACAGAGATGCAACACGGTGCCATGTGATTAAGATACGCCAAGTCATAAGTTGCTATAATTCTTAAAAGTCTTGGTCTAGGCAGCTCTTGTGTCCAAGGCATAAGATTTCAAGTCATCAGTCTTCCCAAGGAGAAGAACAATGTGATCACTGCTTTTGGTTCCTGGGAGACCTTGAGGCAGTAAGAGGAAATGTGTTTGATTGAGGGATGCAGATGGGAGGATGGTAGAGGAACCAGTGCTGATGGCTTCCGGCCATGCCTGTCGGAGCCTCACCAGAAGCCATCTACTTCTTTTAAGGTGTGTAGCATTGTTAGTTTTACGCCATAGCATCTAGCAATTTACTCCAATTTTAACCTACACAATCACAGTGATCATTCATCTGAGATTTAATGTTATACTCCTCAATCATGGTAATACATGAAAGTCATTCATTTAACAAGCAATTTCTAATGACTATGTTCCAGTCACTATATTAGGCATTGGGAACCCAAAATGAATGAGAAATGGTACCTGATTGAGGACCTGAGTCTCATGAAGGAGGCAGATGTGGAAATTAATAAATGCAGAGAGAGGCATGGGCGTGTAGGAGCCCAGTGAAAGATATGGCTCATGTCAATTAACCACGATTTCATTCTTAAACCTTTCAATGCGGCATTCCCTGGCATGATGCTGGCACATACAAGCACTTGATAAATGTATTTTGGGATGAATGGATGGACAAGTGAGTGGGTGAGAAGAGTTAGTGAGCAAGTAAATAAATTAAAAGTAAATTGACAATGCAGAAAAACAAATGTTTTGACAGGTTGTGTGTTTTCATTTTCAGTTTGGGAAATTTGGTCAAGGTAGTTGAAAAATATAATAAAACTCATTCTATTGAGTAATCTGAATATTCAGAAAAGCTGAGTAGAATATTCTGGACGGTAGAATAAACAGAGGACCCTTTAATTGTTTCTCTATGAATACACAGACCCACTTAACTTCAAATCATTCATTTGCCTATGATTATCCTCAGCTCAAGCATCACTTTTTCTGAGATAACTTTTCAAGATCCCAATCCCACACGCAGTCTAGGCCAGAGCATCTGTTCAACAATCTCACAGAATCATGCACTATTGCTTCAGCCCACTGGTCTCTCCTTATTCTCATATACAATAATTCATGTGATTTATTTTTAGAGTCATGCCTGTCTCCCCTAGCAGAATGTAAGACCAATAAGAAGAACACGAGCCCCATCTGTTTTTGCTTCCCTGAGAGAGATAGCTTCAATACCTAGGATAGTGCCCGGCGTGTAAAAGGTGTTGAATAAATATTTGTTGAATAAGTAAAGAGAAACACACCTGTCTCACCAACTGAGATACTGTGAATATGCTAGAAGTAATACTTTTTAAGAGTTCTGCAAATGTTTGCTTTTCAAAAAAAGGTTTTTTTTACTGTTCATATATAGACACTGAAGAAATATGTATTTCTTTCAAGAAAATTTATATGACTTCACTTGAATCAGATCCGTTTCAATCCTTCAGACAACCCCAGCTATGTGAGGGCTGGAAAATATCACTGCTGGGGTTTTAGGAAGTCAATACAGAACACTTTTCTTTTTTTTCTCCTGGATAAATTAAGGCAATGCACTGATATTTATGGCATCAGTACTGACAGGCCCATTAAAAGATGGGCCTTTTGATCTGTAACCCAAATAATTTCCCTTTCCTGTCCCTCACCTCCATACGAGACCTTGGAAAACCCTATCCCCAAGAAGGTTTGGATCTGCAGGACATATACACTTAAAGCAAGGGTTTTTTCATTTTATGTAGAGTAGTGCAGAAAGTAAGAGAACATATCTCAGGGTTTGAGGTCTTTGTCATCCCTTGAGAATCACAGGCAAATGGCTGTTACTCAGCAAACTCACAAAAAATAATAGGTGGGACAAGAGACCAGAAGGATCCTCTAAATTCTTACACCTCAAAACGATGAGACCGGAAGAAGCCCCCATAGCAGACAAACCTTCAGGGATCTTCCCTTTTCCCACCACTGGATCACAGCACAGTATGAGGCAGACTATACAATGTGCTTTGCCAGCTGGTAAAATTCATGGAAAACAGCACGTTCATTTCTGATAAGTATCTGACAGCTAATACCCAATCATTCCTTTGTAGAAGCTGTGAAATAATTTTTTAAAAGACAAAGATCCTGGGCTTACGCATCCAACAGGTTCTGATGTCATCCTGTCCAGGTGGAGACATGGAATCTGGGTACGTGCGTGTCCCTGGCCTGATCCCACTCACTGCTGCCCAATTCCCTTCCAGTTTCAGCCCTTTACCCACACCAAAAAGAATCCTCATCACATGGACCTGAAAAGCAGTGTGAGCATCAGAAGAAAAAGAGAACCATTTGGTATGGAAACATTTGCCCTTAACTTAAAGACTTAGGGTATCTTCCTGCTAGCCACCTCAAAGCCTCCCACGTTTTTATGCTCAACTCCTTGGGTGCTTAGGTTCTCCCATATACCCATTAGTATGTGATAAAAGCAGGTACAAGTCTCCGAACCCACATTGCGTTACAAGCGCTACGCTAAGTACTTTATATGCATTATCTTGATTCTCACGGTAGAATTAACGCCTCCATCACAGAGATGATGAAACTGGGGCTTGTGAGCACCAATCTCTTGCCCAGAGTCACACAGCTCGTGATTGAAGGAGCTAAAATGCAAACCCAAGAAACTTGAGTCCAGAGTCTGCACCCAACCATCACAACCCCAACAGCTAGGAGAAAGGAGCAATCCCTAGAAGATCCTTCTTAGACAAAGAAGAGTGCAGGTTGTCACTTGTTGGCTCTGTTTAGCACATAAGACAATTCAGGAGAATGGTAACACTGCTTTATCTTAGAGCAACGTTTGTCTCAAATCTATCCCTCCTAAAGAGATAAACTTGGATGGGATGCCTACCCTTGATTCCAGTTGAAGTCACCCTCACAACCAATAAAGATCGTCACAAAGAAAGGATAAAAGAGTTTTCTCCAGAATACTTTAATGAAATGCTTCCTTTGTTTATTTTTTCAGCTTTGTTTTGTTTTCAATTGAAATTCAATGCACATATTTGTGGGGTACCATGTGATGTTTCAATACATGTAAACATTGTGTAATGATCAGATCAAGGTAATTAGCATACTCATCATCTCAAACACTTGTCACTTCTTTGTGGTGAGAACATTCAAAATTCCTTTCTTCTAGCTCTTGTGAAGTATGCAATATATTACTGTTGACTGTTGCCACCCTATGGTGCAATAGGACACCAGAAGTTATTCCTCCTCTAATTTTGTCCCGTTGACCAATTTCTCCTCATTCCCTCGCCTTCTCTTTGTCTGATGAAATGCTTGTCGTAGCTAACCTCCAAAGATGGTCCCTGTGGCCATGCCTCCTAGTATGTCCTAGTACATCCACACTGAACCCAGACTGACCCTGTGACTCCCTCTGACTACTAATGTGGCAGAAGTGATGCTACACAACTTCCAGGACTAAGCCAGGAGAGATCTGCAACTCCCCCTCTCTCCTCTTGGAACATTTCTTCTTGTAACCTGGTCACCAAGCTTTCAGGACACCACATGGAGAAAGGCACTCCTGTCACCTGCTGACCATCCAGCAAAGAGCCAGTACCTACTGCCAGCCGTATAAGTGCACTAATTTGCACGCTCCAGCCCTCTCAGGTCACCAGATGAATGCAACCCAACTGACATTACAAAGAATAAAAGAACAACAGGGCCAGGCTCGGTGGCTCAGCCTGTAATCCCAGCGCTTTGGGAGGGCGAGACAAGTGGATTACCTGAGCCCACAGGTTCGAGACCAGCCCAGGCAACTTGGCATAGACCTTGCCTCTACAATTCAAAAAAAAAAAGAATAGCAACCCATCTGAGTCCAGCCAGCCCATAAAGATAGAACAGAAAATAAGCTTTGTGCCATTAGGTTTGAGGATGGTTTATTGCACAATAATGACTGCTACATGACCTTTCTGGTGCCTGGGTTTCTGAAACAGAATTGTCATTATTCTTATTATCCATTAGGGAAGGTTTGACTTGTAACATCATTTGTTGAAATGAGAATTTTATTGAGAGATGTTTTCTTTTGTTCTAGCTTCCTTGCTGCAAAGGTAAAGCTAAAATATTCTAAAGCAAAACATAATTGCCGTTGATTGACTCTTCTACAAAGAGCTTCTATGTTTCAGAAGAAAGCTATTTAGAATTAGCCTCGCCCTTTAGCGAACAAAAACCCTCCAAAGGCTAGTTAATGGTGAGACTGGACAGCCGGTGAGTAATCAGAAATTCAGAGGAAGAAAATGTTTGTCTTGTGGCCGTTGTCACAGCTTAAAACACAATTTGGGCTAATGTCTGTAAATGGAGAATAGCTATTAGCAAATCAATTAATTAGGGTCTTGTTGGCTTCCCAGTGTCAACTCTAATTATTTGTTTGTTTGATCCGAGGTATCCTTAGATTATTTACAATCATTTCCACCATTCAACAAAAGATAATAGGGTTGATTCTCACAAGTATGTGGGAATTAGAGGATAACTTTTATCCTAGATTCTAAGTCTCCCAATAATTTCAGAGTCTAAGCCTTTTCTTCAAGACAAAGACTCTTATTGAAGTTAATAAATGACTAACTTTCATAATAAATTTTCTAAGAGAGCAGTAATTAATTAAATTTACTTAGGAGGGAAAAAAACCCTTAGATCCAGGGACATTTGTTCAAAAATGAAAGGCCAAGATTGTTTCTTTACATTCTTTTTCCAGCAGTTATTTTCTTGCATAGAGTCTTAGAAAGAAATCCACAGTTGTAGAGGGAAACTGAGGCAGAAGATAAGGAATCACTCTGGTCAAAAGTATAGACACACCCGGTGGCAGTACTCACAATCTGAGAAACTCTAATTCTGTCTTCATTTCTCAAAAAGCACATGTCTTTTATCAATACATAAGTCAAGGTTATTTTTCTTCATTCTACAGCTCAATCTCAGCCTAATTCTTTATCTGATCATTTTTATTTCACTTTGTTATAAAAGAAAAGAACACAGGTTCCATTTTTAGCTCGAGAAAAATGAAAAATTCCCTCTCTCTAGCAGGCTGGAAAGTGGCTCTTATAACAAAATAATTACCTAATTAAAGTGCTCAATTGAATCAGTTACCACAAGCCCAATTAAATCAAGCTGCCAGCAGGAATATATTATACCTGATAAGAAGGAGAGTTAGTGAATAGATCGACACAGAGCATGAAGATCACGCTCTCCACTTAACTTAGGGAAGAGGTTATTTATTCTTCCCTTTAAAAGGTGCTATATTTTCCCTTTGAAATATAGTTTCTTAATATGCCAATGAAGCTACATACCTGGTAATGAGAATGCTGAATACCTACCTGTTAATTTAGGACCTCAAGGCCAGATGCTTACTTTGTCAATGAACTTCTAACCATGGGGTTCATGAAAATGAATGGCATTAATGACTACTTTATCATAAAACCACCTTGTTTCTTCAAGGAAAAAGAAAAACAATTGCAAAAGGTGGCCAAGAGCTAGTTGAAACAGGAGGAGAAAAAATTAGCAATGAAATATGAATTTTATTTTATTTTATTTTAAAAATGTGGGGTACAATTCAGGATTAGGTATACAAGTAGACATCGTACAGGTAAAGTTTGAACCTCCCTTTAGTCCTCACTTTGCTTGGTTTGAGATCAGGTACGCTTATTGATACTGTGACGCCCCCCCCCCCCATGAATTTTAATGAACGCTGATTCCAGGTTCCAGGAATTTGTTCTAAAGTTGGCTGGATTATAGGTGGGTCATGGTGGTGGTGGTCATTCAGCGTGACTGAATGTATGAACAATGGAAAGAATGCCAAACTTGGAGCAGGACAGAAATAATGGTTCTTGTTCACCAAAGGAAAATATCTGTTCATTTCCTAACCAGAGACCCATGTCTTTGAGTTATATGATGTTTCTTCACTATGTGAGCTGAGTCAGCTCTCTTCTCACTGCATTCTTGCCATGTCTTGGAACCTTTGGCTTTTCTTCTCTTTTCTACTCACAATCTCATCTGTTTTAGTTTGTCTCTTCATCAAGAGCATTCAGGACACCCACCTCTTCTCTGCTCCACCAGAGTTGCTGTTACAGCAGAAGGAATAGAAGGTTCTAGAAAACAGAAAATTTATGTATATATTATATATACTAACTGGTCATGGCGGGCATGTCTGCCAACCAGTCGACAAAAGAGAGTAAGATTGGATCTCACAAGTGTGTGGGAATTTGAGGATAACTTTTATCCTGGACGTTTCATCTCCAGCAATAATTTCAGCGCCTAAACCTTTTCTTTAAGACAAAAATCTCTTATTGAAGTTAAGGAATGATTTTCATTATAAATTTTCTAAGAAGGAAATAACTAATTGAATTGTCTTGGGGGAAAAAAATCTCAGGTACCCTTATTGACACTGTAACCCCCCTCCCCCCACCCCTATGAATTTTAATGAATGCTGATTCCAGGTTCCAGGAATTAGTTCTAAAGTTGACAGGATTATAGTTGGGTCATGGTGGTGGTGGTCATTGAGCATGACTGAATGTATGAACAATGGAAAGAATGCAATGCAATATAAATTTTAATGAATGCTGATTCCAGGTCCAGGGGACATTTGTTCAGAATGAAGGGACAAGACTGTTTCTCTAAGTCGCACTGACTAGTTGGGAGGAAAAGACTTTGAAGGAAGCACGTAAACAACATCACTAGAGAAGTTTTTGAGGTCAATTTTTTTAAAGGCTGCAAAGGGTTAGTCCCCAGAGCCTCATCGTCCCTATTTCTAGCTCCTGTCCACATGCACACTCGTATCTTTCCAGTAAGTTCCCTTTTTCCTGAAGATATCTGAGTCTTTGTCGTGGCCATTAAGGGGCTAACACAGATGTGTGATGTTTTCCAGTCTGTGAAATATTACAAACACAACTAGTCACTGCCTGGATCCGACTTGAAATGTAAAGCAGCTGTTTCTGAAAAATTTACAAAGTTAATAGAAATTCAGAAAATATCTACTCTAAATTGTACATACCATAGATCTTTCTAAAAATAGCTTATAGTTTTAACATTCATGTTGTGAAGACAACATGATAGATATTTGACATTTGTAAAGAAGTTGGGTTTAAAGGATTCCATCTTTATGCTTTTCAAACCACAGAAGAACCTAAAAATTTCTCCCCAGAAGGACGAATGCCTTTACCAAGTACTATTAATTTAAAAGAGCTTTTTTCTACTATCAGAGGAGAATGTTTTGACTTTGACTGGCTGGTACTCATAATACTCATTCATTTTACAGGACTAATATTCAACTCTTTTTTTAAAATCTTACCAGTGCTTTTTTATAAATCTAAAATGTCTTTAGAAAATTTCTGTGAGTCTATGTCTCACTTTACCTCAGAGCCCTTTGAAATCAGTGGGTGCTTCATGCTCAAATCAGCCCCGTAGAGAGAGAGGCCAGAGGAGAAATGGGGCCAATACAAAAATATCCCAACCCAGAGAATGAGGCTTTCCTATCTATGATGTGTCCCAAAAGGCTGAGCTCAGAAACTGTTCTAATGAGAGAATTCTTCAAGGAAGAAAGAAAAACAGTTGCAAAAAGTGACCAAGAACTAGTCGAAATAGGAGGGAGAAAAATCAGCAATGTCATATAAATTTTAATGAATGCTGATTCCAGGTCCCAGGAATTAATTATAAAGTTGGTTGGATCAATCATTAAAACACAAGGTTGCCCAGAATGCACAGATTTTAAACTTAACAGGTCTTCTCCGGTCTCCTCCAAATTCCCATCCCCAACCTCATCCTCCAAATCTCTTTCCTACTGATAACTGAAACGTCCCCATTAGCGGCCCATTGCTCCAGGTAGCCCTGCTCTGGTGGTGTCCTCTAAGAACAGGGTGCTGGATTCTTGGGGGGCGTTGGTGATATTCACAACAGAGGCTAATAAATCTAAAATGTCTTTAGAAAAGACATTTCTAAAGACCAGGAAGTGCAGGTAAATGTCAGGAGGGAGGGACCCCTTTTCTAAAGGAAAGCACTCTCTTAATGATACACACAAAAGTTGCAGGAGATGTGTTTCCAGATGTTGTTATTCTTCCAGAGAGCAAGTTCCTTCATTCATCTCTGCTGTCTTCCTGAGGTCAAGCAGCAGGAGACATCATTTGGAATGTCTATTCGAATAAGGCCAGCACTTCCTACTCTTTGAGAACTGCTAGCACTTACACTCTGGGCCCTTGTAGACATGTGACACCCCACCCTAGCCACTGACCGAACCAGGAATAGACACCCGGCACAAGCTGAGCCAATCAGATTTTCTTTCAGAACTTGAAAAATGGGTCCCTTAGTGACTGTCTGAGAACACTAGACAGTCTTTGTTGGTCTTGTGAACTGAGAATGTGAAGACTCGGGGTTGGGGAAACTGCTCCAACCTGTGTACGTGGTGGCAGAAAAAAAATTAGTCTGTGGGCAGAAATAAACGGAGGGAAGCTGGTACAAGATTCTGAGGCAGAGAAGAGGGTGGGAGGAAAGATGAGAGAGACGAGAGAGAGATGAGAGTCAAGAAGGAGAGGTAAGAGAGGAGGAGACACACGTAAGAGAGGAAAGATGAAAGAGAGAGAGAGAGAGACGAGAAAGAGATGAATAACAGAGAGGAGAGATGAGAGAGACAAAGAATGGGAGACAGAGAGAGGAAAAGAGATGAGAGAGAAAGAGATGAGTGAGAGAGGGGAGATAAAGAGAGAGATGAGAGAAGGAGATGAGACATGAACAAGAGAGACAGACGAGAGAGGAGACAGAAAAAGAGAGGAGAGAGAGAGAGAAAGAGCGAGGGAAACAGGGAGAGAGGGAGACAAAGAGAGGGGAGAAAGAGAGAGAAAGGAGAGAGGAGAAACTCAGGGGGTTGACTTTCCAGTTTCTGGGGTCCCTCCCTCCTGACATTTACCTGCACTTCCTGGCCTTGAACTCCCTCAGTTCTCTCATATCCCTATATGCTTTCTCTTTTCTGTTTACACTTGTAAAGGTTGGTTTTGCCTTTTCCAAGCCCTGAGATAAGACTAGAATGATAATAATAGTGCCTATGATGATGCTGATATCTAATATTTATTGTTTACTATGTTCTCTGTACTTTTCAAATCACTTGATAAATATTCTCATGTAATTTTTGCAACCAGTCTATGACATTGGCATTACTATTGTCCCCATTTTCATGTTTATAGAATGTGTCGCAGTTACTTGCTCAAGGACACATGTATAACTTATTCCAAACATATTATGTGAGTTGATGGCGGTTATATAGCTCTCTTGGTCAAGAATTTGGGGCCCAAGTTGGACAAAACCAAGTCAACAGCACATCTTACAAAATTCTGTTTAAACAAGGTTTACCAAATATTATCAAATCTGAGATTTTTTGAAATGATGAGAACCCATCATTGTTTTTCCATTTATTTCCTCAACTTTTTTATATTTTGGACCTTTTCAAACATAAACAAAAGTTGGCAGTATAGCACAATAAACACTTCTCTTTACTTCACTATAGGTAAATTCAGTTGTTAACATTTACCCCATGTATGCACACATGCATGTATATTGGTATACACACAAAACATACTTTTTTTCCTAAACTCAAAGTAAGTTGCAAGCAGATCTCATAATATCTCACTCCTAGACATTCCTGCAGGCATCTCCTAAGAAAAAAGGCCTTGCCTAACCACAGTATTATCCCACCCAAGAAATTTAACCTATGATTGTATCTAATAGGTAGTTTGCTATGGACTGAATTTTTTCCTCCCTATATATTGAATAACCCCCAATGTGATTGTACAGTTGACCTCTATATCCATGGGTTCTGTATTCATGGTTTCAACCAACTATAGATAGATAATATTCAGAAAAAAATTCCATGAATTTCCGAAAAGCAAAATTTGAATTTTCCAACCACCCAGAACTGTGTTGAATCCACATGAATGAAGTGATGTGTTGGTATTGTATACAGGTTTTATAAGTAATCTAGAGAGAATTTAAAACCCACAAGAGTATGTTCAAAAGTTATACACAAATACTATGCCATTTTATATATGGGACTTGGGCATCCTTGGATTTTGGTATCTGAGGGAGTTCCTGAAACCAATTTCCCATGAATACCTAGGGATGACTGTATTTGGAGATGGGTCTTTTAGGAGATAATTAAGGTTAACTAAGATAATAAGAGCAGATCCTGGTCTGATAGGATGCTATCTAAGAAGAGACACTATAAAGCTTGCTCCATTTCTCACTCTCTGTCCTCTCTCTCCCATGCTCAGAGAAAAAGCCATGTAAAGACACAGCAAGAGGGCAGCCATTTGCAAACCTGGAAGAGAGCCCCCATCAGGAACAAAACTCTGCCAGAACTTTGATCTTTGACTTTCCAGTCTCCAAAACCGTGGGAACAAATTTCTGTCGTTCAAGCCATGCAATCTGTAGTATTTTGTTATTGCAGCCCTAGCAAACTAATACATAGTTCATGTTCATATTCTGCATGGTTATTTTTTAAAGTTCTTTTATCACTGTTTGCTTTTTTCAATTAGTTATCACCAAAAATCACACATCGTATCTGATTGTCATTCTCCTTAGTCTCCTTTAATCTGGAGTTCCTACCGCCTTTTTTGATCATTCAAGATAAACCTTCATTTTAATTATCACTAAAGGAAAAAAATGTTGCCATTTATAATGATAAGATGTTATCAATTGTAAGCTGAATCCTATTAAATGTAGAAATTTAATATGTTAAAATGTGAGAAAAGGTACATCTTAGAATTGATGATATATGATATTTCTGCCTAGATTTGTTATAAAGAGAAAGTTTCAGATAATAGTTAAAAGTTTGAGACATATATTCAGTAAGAAAAAGACTTTTACAAAAGAAACTGAGAATACTTAGCTGGGAGAACGGCTAAAAAGGCAATTTTACAACAAGCTTTAAATGTGTAAGGAATTCTTAAAGGGAAGAAGGTGACAGCCTTTTTCTCATAATTCTAAGAAAACAGAAGACGAAAAAGAAAGAAAATGGGTTTAAACCATAAAGCTACAGTTTTAATTTAGACATAAATCAAACAAATATTTTTGGCCATAAATACTTTTTTAAATTATTTTTAAATGGTTGGAGAATCTCTTTCTACAGAGATGTGGTCAGAATAATTAGGCTGAGAAGTGAGCTTTCAGACACATTTTGTTCACCAAAGATATGCGGCCTGGTGGGACAGCATTTTGGAGGTCAAAATGTCAAGGGCTGGGGCACCAAAGTCATAAGCAGGTCCAAGACATGACAACAATTTGTTTGGCTGAAGAATAAAAGTCCAGGGAATGATGAGAAATGTGTTTGTTAGGAATAAAAATGAAAGAACCAGAAGATTGTTGACAGAGCAAAAGAAATCTCAAGGAAAAGCACTACGGAAGTCAGACAAATGTGGTGGGGACAACATATGATAGGTAGTAACTCTTGATTACGGAATTGCTGTGACAAAGGCCGTATTCAATGAAGTTTTTTTTTTTCCTAGCCCTTATGTGTAGTTTGACCTGGAATAAGAAAAGAACAGGGTTGGAAAAACACTGGAGAGTCAGTCCTGCTCTTCATAGCAGAAGCCTAAAAATTTGCCATTAGAAAATTAAAAAGTAGGCAAAAGACATGAATAGAAACTTCCCAAAAGAAGACATATGAGTAGCCAACAGACATGAAAAAATGCTCAGCCTCACTCATCATCAGAGAAATGCAAATCAAAACCACATTGAGATACCCCCCTAACTACAGTAAGAATGGCCATCATTAATAAAACAAAAAACAACAGATGCTGACAAGGATGTGAAGAAAAGGAAATGCTTCTACACTGTTGGTGGGAATGAAAACTTGCTCACCCTCTACGGAAAACAGTGTGAGTGTGGTGATTCCTAAAAGAACTAGAAATTGACCTTCCATATGATCCAACAATCACCCTTCTAGGAATATACCCAGAGGAATTCAAATCACTTTACAAAAAAAGATACCTGCACCCATGTTTATTGCAGCACTATTTACAATAGCAAAAACATGGAACCAAATGTGCTGCCCATCGAAAATGGACTGGATAAAAAAAAAAAACGTGGTACATATACACAATGGAATATTACACAGACAAAAAGAAGAACAAAATTATGGACTTCATGGCAATTTGGATAGATTTAGAGTCTATAATGCTCAGTGATTTATCACAGAAACAAAGAACAGAGTACCGTATGTTCTTACCCACAAGCAGACTCTGAACATTTACCATAATACTATAAGAAAGAATTGGCAGTTACCGGAAGCTGCCGGCATGGGGAGAAGGGGGTGCAGGGAGCACACAACATCAATAAGTGTACTTGATCTCAAACCAGGTGAAGTGAGGACCAAAGGGAGGCTCAAACTTGACCTATACGATGACCACTTGCATGCCTAATCCTGAATTGTACCCCACATCTTTAAAATAAAATGAATTTTTTTTAAAAGAAAGAAAATTGTTCTCTGACTTCCTAAGAAACCCATGGTATTCACTTGCGAGGGCTGCCAAAACACAAATACCACAAACTGGGTGGCTTAAACAACACACATTTATTTTCTCACAATTCTGGAGGCTTGGGAGGTCTAAGATCAAGGAGTCAGTGGGCTTGGTTCCTTCTTTTTTTTTTTACTTTTTATTGTAAAGATGTGGGTTACAATTCAGGGTTAGATATACAAACATTGATCATGCAGGTACCCCTGTTAATGAGGTATGCCCCTCCCTCCCCTAGCAGTTTCCGTCAACTGCCAATCCCACCCCCACCCCCCACCAACAGTTTCCCATGACTGCCAATCGCTTTCTTATAGCATTATAATTGTTCAAGATCCTCTTATGAATGAGAACATATGGAACTCTGTTCTTTGTTTCTGAGATCAAGTACCCTTATAAATCACTGAGTGTGATCGACTCCAAATCCATCCAGGTTGCTGCAAAGTCCATATATCTGTCGTTCTTTATGGCTGCATAATATTCCGTTGTGTATATGTATCACATTTTTTTTATCCAGTCCAGCTTCGATGGGCGACATGGTTTCTCTGAGGCCTCTCTTCTTGGCCTGTAGATAGCTGTCTTCTCCCTATGTTCTCACAAGCTCTTCCCAATATATGTGTTGCCTGTGTCCTGATCTCCTCTTCTTATAAGTACACCAGTTGTACTGGATTCAGGTCCACCGGTTTAACCCTGGTTACCTCTTTGAAGGTCCTTTCTCCAAACACAGTCACATTCTGAGGTGTTGGAGGTGAGGGCTTCGACATACGAATTTTGGAGCATGCAATTCAAGCCAAAACACCCATTATGCTTTTGTCTATCCTTCAAAACTGAGGATGCTTGGGTTTCTCTCCTAAAAAATAAAGAAGATGAAGCCAGAGCAGGTGGTTAAAACCTTAAGAGCATAAAGAGCCCAAGGACTTCAAAGCCAAGCTTTTCTTACCTCGCAGTTGTGCCTGCCACAGGCATCGCAATAGAAGTTAAAAGCAAAGGAGATTTTCTTTGTTTTTCTCATGCTCATGGAAACGAGGTATTATAACTGAGGTTCCATGCTCACTGGAAACCTTTATTAGTTGTAAGGTCAGGTCAATCTTAACAATATGAAGCATGTTCCAAAATCTATTACCTAAAATATAATTCAAATCTCAGCTCCACGCTTCTTTAATTTTTTATAATGAGCATTTGGTGTTCAAGAGTATATAGCGTTGTAAATTGAGGCAGCTAATAACCCTAAGAATTAGCTCCTTTGAAATCAGTGACAAGAGTGCCCTCTCGGGCTTTTTTTTTTTTTTTTTCCCCTCCTGACCTTGACGTTCCACAACTGCAAATGTTGCTGATGCTTTTAATTTCCTAGATGATAGTTCTCCTTTAAGTGAGTCTAAAGAACAGAAGTCTGTCTCTGGAAACAGCCTCTGATTAAACCCACCATCTTCATCAATTCACCAGAATCATTGAATCACTGCCCTTGACCCCAGAACCTGGATTTGCCCATAAGAAGAAAAGTAAAAGGCGGATGGGAGGGGAGAATTCAACACTGCAGTAAAAACATGTTCTAACAAGTATGGTCCCATCAGAAGCCTATCAACTCTTTACAGTTGAGACTGGGGCTTCTTATACCTGGGACACCTCCCCCACTAGAGAGAGGAAATGTGTATTGTCCTAAAGAAAACCCTCTAGCTAACACGAGAAGTCTCAAGGAAGTATAACGTAAAATGTAATCTGTGCCAACAGTCGCTTTTTACCGATGAGAGCTCATAAGAAGTTGCCACCAGTCCCCTGGGAGGTACCCCACTCTGGTGGGGCTAGAGCCCCTTGTCCTCACCGCCCAAGTGTTGCCTGGAACATTACCTGTTAGGTTCTTTGGAATTCTTCTCCAGGGCAGAGCATGTCATCTGCTGACAAAAAGAACACTTTCTCCATTCCAAATCTGCAAATGAAATACATCCTCCCTATTCACTCTTCGGGGCCTTCCTTATGCCCCCAAAGTAATTTTGAGGCATTCTATTTAATTTCCATGATAGCAGATTTATGAATATTTACCGATAGCATGCAATGGCTATAGGGGAGCCCCAGGAGAGGGCTCAACTTCACTGCATTCGTTTTAGCAATAATGAAAGTTTCAAATGAGCCCATGTGCCTTCCTCAGCTCGTTACAAATAGCACGCCACAGCTTAAAGATCTCAAAGCAAATCACTGAAACAATAAAATATGATAAAGTAAAGAAAGAGGAGAAAGTCATCTCCCCCTAGTAGAAAAATTACGAGTCCCAGAGGTTAGAAAAATTGCCTATAGGTCAGAAAGTGACTTGGGAAAGAAACTAAGGTTGCAAACCAATTGCTTTCTCTTCCTGGCCCCTTTTCGTCCTTGGATATGGGTCTTTAATGTGATTTTCATTTATATGCAGATTTCTTTTGGTAAGTAGATTTCTACTTTCAGTTGGTTTTACAACAACTCTCAAAGTTCAACTGATTCAGAATCCCAAATAGACTTTTGCTGCTCTCTGGATATATTTCTAATGCTTACTTTTCAATAGCTTAGATGCAAAAAGTGTCTGAGAACCCCTAAGTTCCCATACAACTGTAAGATTATTTTCAGTGTTCTTTCTAAACACCAGGAATGGAAGCCGAAGAATCTATCCATGATCGTGCTTGAATTCAACATGTATGTACTGAGTGTCAACTATACACCAGGTCTTTCGTAGACCCCGGGAACTTTTTCTTTCTTCTTTTTTTTTTTTTTTTTTTGAGCAGTGAACAAGACGGAGAAAAATACAGAGACATGATGAATGATTAAACAAGAAAATAGGTTGTATGTGAGATGGGCATGAGGGCTAAGATGGAAAATAAAGCAGGGAAAGGAGTTTGGGGAGGCCAGGAAGGGAGTAGGATGGCAGGGAAGGCGGGACTGACAGCCTATGTACAAGCAGAGACCTGAAAGAAACACCCCAGTGCCAGGCACATCCTCGGCACAATTGAGAAGAGCCACGGTGGTAAAGCTAGTCCAACAGGATCCAACTGGACCAGGGAGGGCTGGCAGAAAATGGAATCAGGAAAATAAGGGACAGATAGGATTGGGCATTACAACCACAGACGGGGATCTGTCTGGTTGGAATTCAGAGTGAGGTGGAAGTCACTAGAAGCTATTGAGGAAAGAGTAAATGCTCTGTTGTTGTCCTGAGAAATAAATTGTAGGCAGAGACCACATGGACCAGGCAAGAGAAGGTGGCTAGGAAGCAATCCACCCACCTCCAGTCTGGCCCCTAAGAGGGACAGGCTTCTAGAATATTCTTTGAGAGTCTCAAAAGGAAATGGAGCACAGCTATAGGAATGTAAGATGGTACCATTAGAAGAAGCCAGATGGGCCGGGCTTGGTGGCTCAGCCTGTAATCCTGCGCCTTGGGAGGCTGAGGTGAGTGGATTGCCTGAGCCCGCGGGTTCGAGACCCGCCTGGGCAGGCGAGACCTCATCTCTACAATAAATCAAAAAAATTAGCCCAGCGTGGTAGCGCGCGCCTGTAGTTCCGGCTACTCGGAAGGCTGAGGCGGAAGGATCGCCGGAGCCCAGCAGGTCGAGGCTGCGGTGGCCGGGAGCAGCCACTGCACTCCAGTCTGGGCGA
>CAUYQG010151468.1:0-47479 GCA_963574415.1 Tarsius wallacei | reverse complement strand
TCCCAGGAATGGCTACGAGCATCTGACCTGGTTTGAGCCAGTGGCTGCACCTACCCCTGCCCCTGGCACCAGGCTCCAGGGTGTCCCTGATGTGAGAGTCAGGGATTTAGTCTCAACTCTGGCCCTGGCCAGTGTCCTGTGTCCTTGGACAGATGGCTTCATGTCTCTGACCTCAGTTTGTGCTTGTGTAAAATGACAAAGTTGTGATGTTTCAATCCCTGCACAGGGGATGGGTATGCTATGAACAGAGCTGCAAGATGAGGAGTGAGGACTGGCACCTCCCCCCGAACTTGCTGTCTAAGAGAAGATGGGACAGCTATTCCCAGCTTTTGGACAAAGGTGCAACCCTGAGGCCGTGTCAGGACTGTGGTCAGTCTCCCATCTCAGCCTGCTTGACAATCTAGGGGTCCAGGCCCAGGTGGCAGGCAAGGCAAGGGTGGTGACAGCGGGCAGGGCAGGAAGGAGTTATGCTGAGTGGGAAGCCCAGGCAAGCTGGGGGCTGGGCGAGTTGGCCTGGGTGGTGTGAGGGGCTGGGAGGGTGTTGGCTCTTGGGAGGAGCCATGCATTGCAGAGGCTTTGGGAGGGTTTCCTGGATTCTGATGTACTTCCTTTGGAGCATTCCATCTCAGCCAAGTCCAACACTGCTGGAGGGGCTGGGCTGGGTGGGGCTTGACTCTGCCAGGCAGTGACCAGGCGTGGCCCTGGGGACTTCCCAGGAGGGTGTTGAAAACCCCAAATGCTTCCCAGTTTCCTCTGCAGATGCCTGGGAATATGGCAGCCTCTGCCCAGGAGGAAAGTCCCCAACTTTCCCAGAGGTGCTATGTTGGGAGCAACTGGGATGGAAGGGCCTCCAACAGGCCCTGGGGTAGCCCTGGGACTATCACTTGCACGAGAGGGATCTCCAGTGGTCAGGCCCAATGGGGACATGGCCTGGTATCACTGGTTCATTGTTCATGGACTGTGAAGGGACTGTCTTCTTTGTTCCCTCCCTTTAGCCATGGATTTTGGGGACCCCAGGAAGAGCCCCTGTTTGGAGCCCTCCCCACAGGTGTATTGTTTCAGCTCTTTGAGCTACAGCAGCAATTTCCATGCTTGCTTATGGCCATAGACACTTGCTCAGTAAACACAACCTCTTAACTGCCCAGCTGCCACTCATTGCTCTGCTGGCAGTGGGGCCCCCAGAGTCTGGGGTGTCACCACAGTGTGACCTGGGTGTGAAGACGTTAGTTCCAGACCCTCTGGGACTAGTCCGATAGGCTTGTGGAGGGTGGGGGGTAGTGACGCTGCTGTGAGCCCCAAGACAGCGAGGGCAGGAAGGACTGGCAGGAAGAGCTGCAGCCTGCAGCCTGGGGAGGCCCAGCCAGGCCAACAGAGCTCTCAGGATAGGTGCCTGTTAGGGGACCATCCCCTGGGTGGGAGTGGCATGGGTGTGACCACAATTCCCTGCTGTGCCCGTCCCTGGTTGGGAGCAGCCCCGGGAAGTGTGGCCTCCATAGGCGCCACATAGATCCAAAGGGGCAGCAGCTGGAGTCTTGTCAGCATTGGGGGGAGGGTCTACGGTGTTTCTATAGCTCCTTACAGCCTTCCGCAGACCACAGCTGTCTCGGTGTTATTATCTCAGCACAGTGATCAACAAGGCCCTGAAGGCCTCTGACTGTGTCCCCTGTCCTCTCTACTGTCCTCTAACTCCTGGGTCTATCATGTTGGATATTTGAGTCCAGCTTACTTCTTTCTTGGACAGCTGAGGTCATAGAAGGCACAGCTCACAGGGTGGGGGGACAAGTTGGAGCAGCATTTTTGAAAGGATGTCATCCACCGAGCATCAGTCCTGGCTCATGAATCTTGCTCAGTCCTCAGCAGGCCGTGCAGGGTGGGGAGAATGGTGCAGACCCAGAGAGGGAGGGAGGCCTGCTCCAGTCCTGGATCTGGGGTGCTGCTGGTTTGGTCTTGTGCAATGGAGTCCCAGGGGTGTCGCAGCCCCTTTCTTCTATGCTGCTGTAGAAGTACCCCCAGATGCTCAGAAGCACAGGTTGAGCTGGGTAACTGTCTCTGTCTCCTATTGCTGCTGTAACAAATTACCACAAATTTAGCAGCTACAACAACACATATTGATTATCTTATGGTTTAGTAGGTCAGAGGCTGGTTTGGGTCTCAGTGGGCTGAGGTCAAGGTGCTGGCTGGCTTGCCTCTCTGGAGGCTTCAGGGCAGATTCATGGTCATGTGGGTAGCTGTCAGCAGATTCTTGTTCTGTAAGGACTCCGTTCATGAGGGCTGTTGACTGGGGGACTCCTTGGATCCTAGAGCTCCCTCTGGGCTTCACATGAGACTCTACATCTCAGAGCCAGCAGTGAGGTGTCAGGTCCCCTTATGTCAGCATCTCTCTGACTGACCCTCCTTTTCTCTGGCCACAGGTGGGAGGGTTCCTCAATTTTAAGAACTCAAGTGATTACATGGGGCCCACACAGCTAATCAGGATAATCCCTCCATTTCAAGAGCCTTAGCTTAATTTCATCTGCAAAGTCCCTTTTACCATATGAGGGCATATTCCCAGGTTCTGGAGATCAGAGTGTGGGCATCTTTGGGGACCATACCCACTCTTGAGAGCCTGGTAAGACAGCCCTCATAGGGGTGTGCAGTATGGGGAGTGAGAAGGATCCTGAATCCACACTGGAGGTTTGTGGGTCACAAACTTAGCCTAAAGGACACATCAGATGAGGTGGGGGACTGTCGGGGGTAGGTGTCAGGGAGGCCTTCTGTGAGGGGCCTTGCGGGGAGTAACAGCTCAGGCAGAACTGACTGGGCCTTTCCTGCAGGCAGCCTCATTGCTGTGGAGGTGGGAGTATATGGGAGCATTCTCCTTCCTCCCCACCATGGGCCTTTCCCAGGCTAGGTAAGCACTGTCTCCCTGTCTGGGGCATGGACAGAGGAGATGTGGAGGTCTTGCCCATGATGGGGCTTCTTGTGAGTTTGGGTGGTTCTGAAGGAAGGGGACATGGGTGTTCTGTGAAGACAGCTGGGGGAGTATGTTTGCGGCATTTTGTGGGTTTCTATGGGGTTCAGACGATGAGTGTTAGGTTGTAGGGGAGCAGCTGGTCAGAGAAGGGGCCTGTGTTAGGGGTAGGCAGGGGGCCAGGGGCTGCTCTCAGGGGTGCTGCAGCCAGAGGGAGCCCCAACCCTGCCACCCTGGCCCCTGGCTGATCACAGCCAGCCCTTCCAGAGGGTGAGTCTCTGGGTGTGCAGCCAGATGGAGCCACCAAAAGCCTTTGCAAAGGGGCTCAGCCACCCGTGTGACTCAGGTGGTCCTGGAAGCCTGAGCCCCAGAACTTGCTCCTCCATTGCTGCTAAAATCCCCTGAGTTTGGGGCAGGTAAGAAGAGAACAGACCTTCCAAAAATAAAGCCTGCCTCACAGTCAGATCCCATCACCTCCCCTGGGTGGCAAGTGCTCTTGGAGAGTCCACAGGCTGAGCACAGGGTTCAATGACTACCCAGTGGGTAGCAGATAACATCTGAACCCCTGGCTGGCAGCTGACTGAGGCCTCCCTCCTGGATCATCAGCCTGCCCAGCTTCCCACCTGGTAGCCCTCTGGCCATGGCTCCATGCCTTGCCCTTCCTCCCCAGTCAGCCCTGTGTGCTAGAAAGGGCTGCTGGATGTTGGACCCTGACCATCCTGCAGCCCCATTCCCTCCCCTCCCCTCCCCACCCTGCCTGAGTGCCCAGAAAGGTTCAGCTGTCCAGATCTGGCTTCTCTGCCTTCCCAGGCTTGGCCTGTGGAGAGCTGTGTCTGCTAGTCTGTCTGCTCCGTCTCTGGTGTCCTGCTCTGTGCTCCACCTGCTGACACCTTTGAGCCTGGAGGTGTGCCCCTGATGCAGAGAATGTGTGCATGTATGTGCGTGTATGTGTAAGGGTAGGTGTCAGTGCCTTGCACATGTACAGGAGGGGTGCTCAGGTCAGCCTTCAGGGTTCCAAGCCCCATCTGCTCCTGGGGGCCTTCCCCAGGTAAGTCACTGCCCTTGAGCCTCCCAGCCTTGGTGACGACAGATGCCCTCTATACCCCCGCCCTGAGCTCTGACAACTCTTCCTATGGCCAGAGCCTAGTGGGATCCTACCATCACCTCTGTGTATCCTTGGGATGCTGCTACCACCCAGTGAGTTTTCCTTATCTGCCTGTCCCTGTGTCACTGTCAGTCATTTGTGTTGTGGGGACTTCCCATGGCATAGCACCTTTACCTGTCCCCTCTGAACCTGACAATAGCAAGGAAGGAACTGGTACTCATGAGGGGACTGGTTCATGCCACTGCTGGGCCAGACAAGGGTCCAGTCCTGGTACAGCAGTACCCTGTCCACCTCATGGCCCCAGAGGAGCCCCAGGAAAAGCTGCCAGGGAGGCAGAAGCGCAGGCATCCCATTAAACCTGAGAGTGCTGAGGCAACGACCTAGATTCCTCACAGTCCGAATAGAAAGAACGCTCCCAGCTACTGTATGGAGCACATTTCACAGTCTGCTCAGGGCTTGCACAATTAATGGGACTGTGCTGTCCCTGGCTGCATCTGGAGGTGAGGTGGCATGGCTGTGGGCTCTGGGCTGACATCTCAATTTTCACAGCTGCCTGCGTCCATCACACACAATGACACCTCATGCTCAGTGGCAAATGAGGAGCAGCAAATCAATCTGTGTGGCTTTTTCTTTTTCATGCTTGTGTGGGTGTGTTCTGGAAGCCATGCTGTTCCTGCTCCAGCATTTGTGTCTCGGAGGAGGCTCCTGGTAATGCCCCAAATTCCAGAATGGCAAGGGTCCCTTCAAGATGCTTGGGGCAGGGAAGGAAGGTGCAGGCAGGAGGCATGTGGCCCCTACCTTGGGGGACCTGCTGCCGAGCCCATGGGGATACTTCTCATGAGGGCTCCAGATGGCTTCTACCAGCTGATTGGTGCTGCATGCTGGGACTGGGGCAGGAAGGGAAACCAAGTCTTAGAAATGGGGTTGCAGAACAAGTGTAGTCAAGTCCCGACCTGCAGAGCTGGCCTCTTTCCACAGCACTTCCTGTTGGATTTCTAGGTTTCTGGTGCCTCCCTAGCCTTCCCATGTGGCCTGGCATCCATCAGAGGGATGACCACTGTTTTCTATGCCCTGTGTCTGCAACACAATTTGCACGGCTCCAGGTAAGGTCCAGGTCCCTCCTCACAGTGTTTTTTCCAGATGTTTGGCATGCTTCTGGAGCCTCTGTCTGGCCTAGGAAGGTCCTGCCTGCAAGTTCCTGCCAGTACTCAGGTGTCTCTGGCTTCAGCAGGGCCCACTGGACAGTCCTTGGGATGTTTAGCTTTGTTCTCTGAGGTCTGCTGCCCCCAAGCCTCTGGCCTTTTCTTCCCCTCCCCCATAGGAAGCCACTCTTGACCAGGTGGCAGGTGGGAGAATAACTGAGCCATGATGTCCCTCAGGTGCCATTGACATTTTTGGCCTCACCTGGGGCTGGGTGAGGGGCAGATATATCAAGGAGCCAATGTGGAATGGAGATGTGAAAGGGACCTACCTGGCATGCCTAGCCCCTTTTTCTCCAGCATGTGCACCCCGCTCTCGGGGATTCTCAAACCTGGCTATGCATTGGAATCCCCCATTATGCTGGTAGAAAATAAAAAGGCCAGAGCCACATCCCTACACTCTGGTTTGTTCAATCTGGGGGTCGAACACAGGAATTGGTTTTTAGCTGTCTTCTTGGATGGGGATGAGGGGGTCACTTTTTGAGAGTGAATTATGCCAAACAACAGGCAGAAACTGGACTATCCTTTGTCAGCTGGGACAACTGTGTCCTTGTGGCTGATGATGGCCACACGCAGAACTGGGAGGTGGTCTCTGCTTTACCTCAACCAGGAACCATCAAAGCTGCTCAGGCCCAGTGTTGGCATGAACCAACTTCCTTCCCTCCCTCCTTCCCTCCCCCATCCCTACCTCCCTCCCCTTGTCCTTTCATTCTTCTTTCTTTTCCTCAGCTGTAGTGAAACCCAGTGTCCAGGGCTTCTGGCTGCCAGGCATCTGCCCACCATAGGCCTGAGACCTCACCCCAGCCATGGGTTTGCCATGCCAGTGGAGGTGTCTGACTGAGAGCCAAACCTGCCGTCTCAAGAGCATGTCACTCACCAAATTTCTAGAGGAGGAAACTGAAATTCAGAGGTGAAGGACTTTTGCCAGCTCCTTCTGCAGGAGACACAGAGGTGGGGTCCTTGCCTTGGCTGCTGGACCCTGTGGTGAGCACTGTGTTGTCTCCCTCAGGGATTTGTTTTAAAAATATACATTAAACACATAAATTAAAATATTTGTAGGAGCACCCTCACTGATTAAGGAACTATCAGACCCTGGTGTGATCATCAGCTCCCTGGGTGGGGGCCAGTGGTGGGGCAGAAGTATCCTCTGTCCTATACTCCAAGGATGCAGAGGACACTGCAGAGCCCAGCCTCTCCTGCCCATGGGCCTTCCCAATAACCTCCTTCTGAGGGATGGAGAGCTGGCCAGGTGGGCTAGCAAGGGGACAGGTGGCAAACCCAGGGCCAGCCCTAGGTCAGGGAACCTCGTTAGCATGAGCTGTGTGCAGACACTGACACTTGAGTTCCATCTTGGTGGTGATACCGGGCGACTAGGCAGGACCCACTGCTGTGTGCTGGGGAGCAGAGCTACCCTGTAGCACTGGGGCTTGGCCAAGGTGAGTCTGGGCCTTGCGGGCCAGGTCTCTAGTCTTGTTTTCCTTCTTCTTTTTTTCTTTTCTTTTCTTTTTTAAAATTTGAGTCTAGATCTCACTCTGTCCCCCAGGCTGGAGTACAGTGGCATGATCACCACTCACCAAAGCCTTGACCTTCTGACTCAGGTGATCCTTCCACCTCAGTCTCCCAAGTAGCTGGGGCTATAGGCTTGTCCACCACACCTGGCTAATTTTTTGAATTTATTTTTAGAGACAAGATCTCACTATATTGCCTAGACTATTATCTTCCTTTTTGAGACAGTGGGAAGCCACTGAAGTGTTTTAAGAAGTTGAGGAAGGCAGAACCCCAGAATCATGATCCCAAAGTGTGGTTAGCAGGGGGTGGGGTGGGGACCTGGAAGGTCATTGCAATTTCCTGGGAAGAGGGGATGGCTGCTTAGACTGGGGTGTGCCAGTGAGGATGGGCAAGCAGATGTGGTCAGACGTGAAATAGGTAGCAGGCCAAGTGGATGAGATCTGGTGATATATTGGATGTGGGGCAGGGCAGAGACAGCTCTGGCCTTTGCTTCTCTCCTTGGACTCTGGTTAGTCCTTGGCTGCAGTGTCCTACTCCTTGTATGGACTCTCCCTCTCTCTCCCCATCCCCCTCCTTCTCCCTCTTCCTCTCCCTCTCTTAATAATTACTTCTCTGAAGATTCTTTTTGTTGCTTGGAGTATCACTTTCCTCTGGAGTCAGTTCTTCCCTTGGCTGTTTGATCTTTTGCTTCCCTGCTGTCCATTCTTCTCATGCCTATTAGACCTCCTGAACTTGGGTCTGCCTGTCCATTTGGAGGAGGGGGTACTCTGTACTCCCTCTGCGGTCTTGGGGTTGGGCTGTCCCCCATGGCAGCCCTCTCCTACATGAAATTCTGGGGCAGAAACCATGCAGTGAGGTGGAATGCCAGTACTTTGCTGTGAGACACATTTGTGTGCAGGGACACCCCCACTTCTCTGGTGCCAGAGTCAGGAGGGCTCTGCCCTGGGCACCAGGGTCCACACCAGATACTTATGGAGAGGACACTCTTTGGGCAGGTCTGCCTTGTCCTATGTTCAGGCCTCCATGCTGCAGCCTTCTCTTTGGATGCCCACTTCTCCTAATCAGAGATGGGGATTCCAGTTCTGATGTCCTCCACCTGGTCCACATTCTCCTTTCCTTTGTCCAGAAGTGTGAGTTGCCTTCTCATCCACCTGGACCTACCCCTTCCACAGTTTTTCCTCTTATTTCACCAAGATGGGGGAATGTGAAAGCAAATGTATTTGTTTGGTTTACCACCTTTTTTTTTTTTTTTTTTTTAAAGTCAGTGTCTCACTCTATCGCCCAGGCTAGAGTGCAGTGGCATGCTCGCGGCCACTGCAGCCTTGACCTGCTGGGCTCAGGTGATCCTTCCACCTCAGTCTTCTAAGTAGCTAGAACTACAGGTATGTACCACCACACCCAGCTAATTTTTTTATTTATTGTAGAGAGAAGGTCTCACCAAGTTGCCCAGGCTGGTCTGGCACCCTTGGTCTCAGGCATTCCTCTCGCCTCCACCTCCCAAAGTACTGGGATTACACGCATTAGCCACTGAACCCAGCCAGGAGTGCTCTTATAAATCCATAGGTCTTGTTTCCTGTTCTGAGGTCAAAGCTGTGATGTCATGCCTCTTTCTCTCAAAACCCACTTGTGATCACTGTGCTAATCCTGTCTCAGTCCTCAGTGAAGTCCCAAACCTGCCCCTTCTTGCTCCCTTCACTGCTTTCTCCCCAGTCCAGGCCATCCTCCCAAGCATGCAGTTTTGCAGGCTTCTAACAGGTCTCCTGCTCCCACCATTCCCCTGCAGTCATAAACCAACTGGAGGGGTTTGGATTAGATGGAGTCATTCTCCACTGAAACCATGTGGTGGCAAGTAAAGTAAGTTGTGTGTGTGTGTGTGTGTGTGTGTGTGTGTGTGTAGAAAAGAGGCAGGACCACTGCAGACACAGACTCCAATGTTCTGGAGAGGAGCCTATACCGGGATGAATAATGTTCCCCCAAATCCACATTTACCTGGAACCTGTGAATGGTACCTTATTTGGGAATATGGTCTTTGCAGATGTGATCAAATTAAAATGAGGTCGTGCTGGATCAGGTGGGCCCTAAATCCAATGACTGGTGTTCTTTTTATTTTTATTTTTTTTGAGTTGGAGTCTCACTCTGTTGCCCAGACTGGAGTGCAGTGGCTGCTCCCGGCCACTGCAGCCTTGACCTGCTGGGCTCTGGCAATCCTTCCGCCTCAGTCTTCGGAGTAGCCGGAATTACAACCATGTGCTACCACGCCCGACTGAATTTTTGATTTATTGTAGAGATGAGGTCTCGCCAAGTTGCCCAGGTGGGTCTTGAACCCGCAGGCTCAGGCAATCCACTCACCTCAGCCTCCCAAAGCGTGGGATTACAGGCTGAGCCACCGAGCCCGGCTATGACTGGTGTTCTTAAAAGAAGATGGGAATATGGAGACACAGAGGGGAGAAGGCAGAGATTGGAATGAGGCAGCTGCAAGCAAGGAATACCAAGGACTGCCCCAACACCAGAAGCAAGAGAGCAGTGAGGGAGGATCCTTCTCTGGAGCCTCAGTGGTTGCATGGTCCTGACGACACCTTGATTTCAGACTTTCAGCTCCCCAAACTGAGAGAACACATTTCTGTTGTTTTAAGCCACCAGTTCGTGGTAATTTGTACAGCAACCCTAGGAGATTAATCTAAGCCCTTGTCCTGGCCCTTAAGACCCACTATGGCCTGTTCTCATCTCCTACCACCCTTGCTTTACCCCCAAAACACTGACCTCCTCACTGTTCCTTAACAGGCCATGTGTACTCCTGCTCCAGGGCCTTTGCACTCGGACCCATGTGGAGTGCTTCATGCAGGCCTCTGCATGAAGAAGTCACCTTATCAGAGGAGTCTTCCTTTACTGCCTGATACAGACAACAGAGCCTTCACCCCCACCATTCACTCCGGATCCTCCCTGCCTGCTCTGGTTCTCTCCACAACACTTATTGCCAGCTGGTGTGCATTTACTTGTTTAGTAATTGTGTCTTCCCTCGACCATGTAAGCCTCGTGAGAACCAGGACTTTGTGGACTGTATTTATGACCATATCACTGCTGCCTAGAACAAAGTAAGATACATCCTAAGCTCTCAGTATATAATCATTGAATGAATGAATAAGAATAAAAAAAAGAATTAGAAGAAATCCAAAAGGCAGTTGGATAAAGGAGAAAGCCCCAGACAGACAATTCAAGGAAAAAATGCCTTACTAGCTCACTCACTCATAATTAAAGGAATGCAAATACAGTCTGCAGTAAGAGCATTCTCAACTATTAGATTGTGGTGTCTGTGAGGGGCATCAGGTGCTGTCCCGGGAGTGGGATGTTACCATCATCTTTTCTTCTTTTTAAAAAGATTGAAGTATATAATTAACATAAAGTTCACCCTTTTAAGGTGAATAATTCAGTGATTTTTAGTATATTCACCATGCTGTCGAACCATCACCACTATTTAGTTCCAGAATGTTTTCATTATCTCAGAAAGAAACTCTACACCCATTAGCAGCCACTCCCCTCTCCCCCACCCACCAGCCCTTGGTAATCACTATTCTGTTTTATGACTATGGATTTGCCAAATCTGGATATTTCATAGATACGAAATCATATAACACATTGCGCTTGTTTTTGGCTTCTTTCAGTTAGCATGATGTTCTCAAGTTCATCCATGTTATAGCATGTGGCACTACTTATTTTCTTTTTATTGCCATGTAAATTTCCATTGTATGGATATTCTATATTCATTAGTGGATGGATATTTGGATTGTTTCCACTTTGTGGCTAATATGAATAATGCTGCTATGAGTATTTGTTTTTAAGTTTGTGTGTGGACATATATTTTCAAATATCTTGGGCATATACCTAGGAGTGGAATATTGCTGGGACATATGATAACTCTGCTTACCAGTTTGAGGAACTACCAGACTGTTATCTGAATTGATTGCACACTTTTATTTCTCACCAGCAATGTATGAGAGTTTTAGTTTCTTAGCATTTTCAGCAACACTTATCATTGTCTGTTTTTTTTGTAACCATCCCAGCAGGTGTTAGTTAGTGTATCAAGGTGGTTTTGATTTGTATTTCTCTAATAACTAATGATGGTTAGCAATTTTAATGTGCTTATTGGCCATTTATACATCTTCTCTAGAGAAGTGTCTATTTAGATCCTTTGCCTGTTTTTAATTGAGTTGTCTTTTCATCACTGAATTGTAAGAGTTCTTTATATTTTCTGGATACTAGACGCTTATGACATATATGGCATGCAAATATTTTCTACCATTTTTCATGTGGTTTTTTCAGTTTCTTAATAGTGTCCTCTGAAGCACAAGGTTTTTCACTGTGGTAAAATTTATCTGTTTTTTATTTGATTGCTTGTGCTTTTGGTGTCATATTTAATAGACCATTGCCTAATCCAAGGTTACAAAGATTTACTCCTATGTTTTTTTCTAAGAGTTTGATATTTTTAGCTCTTACATTCAGGCTTTTGATCCATTTGGAGAATATTTTTGTATATGGTGTGAGGTGCAGGTCTAAATATGTTCTTTTGTGTATGGCTATCCAGTTGTCCCAGCACCATTTGTTGAAGAGATTATTCCTTCCCCATTGGATTATCATGACTTGTCAAAAACAAATTGATCACAAAAACATAGGTTTATTTCTGGACTCTAAGTTTTATCCTGTTGATTTATATGTGTATTCTTATGCCAGTACTGCACAGTCTTGATTACTGTAACTTTGTAGTAAGTTTTGAAATTGGGAAGTGTGAGTCCTTCAACTTTGTACTTCTTTTTCAAGATTGCTTTAGTTGTTCTAGGTCTCTTGCATTTCCATATGAATTTTAAGAACATCTTGTCAATTTCTGCCAAAAAAAATCCAGCCAGATTTCTGATAGGGATTGCATTGAATCTGTAGGTCAGTTGGGGAGTATTACCATCTTAGCATGTAGTAGTCTATGTGCCAAAGGCAACATGTTATATGATTCCTTATCTATGAAATATCCAGATTAGGAAATTCCAGAGTCATCAAATGGTTACCAAGAGCTGGTGGGTGGCGGAATGGGGAGTGGCTGCTGATGGGTATGGAGTATTAATACAATACTAAGTCTTCCAATCCATGAACATGAGATGTCCTTCCACTTATTTAAGTCTACATTAATTTCTTCCAGCTATGTTTTGTAGTTTTTAGTGCACAAGTCTTACACTTCTTTTGTTAAATTTATTCCTAAATGTTGTATCCTTTTATCAATGGAATTATTTTATTAATTTTATTTTCAGATTATTCTTTACTAGCATATAGAATTACAACTGATTTTTTAATATTGATCTTGTATTCTGAAACCTTGCTGGACTTATTAGCTCTAATTGTGTGTGTATGTGTGTGTGTATGTGTATGTGTGTGTGTGTGTGTTCCTTAGGATTTTCTATATATACGATCATATTATCTGCAAATAGAGATAGTTTTACTTCTTTTATTCAACATAAATGTCTTTAATTTCGTTTTCTTGTCTTTTTGTCCTGGCCAGAACCTCCAGAGAAATACTGAATAGGAGTGGTGAGAGCAAACATACTTGTCTCATTTCTGATCTTAGGAGGAAAGCTTTTGGTGTTCCAACGATATGCATAATGTTGTGAATTTTTCATAGATGCTCTTTATCAGGTTGAAGAAGTTCACTTCAATTGCTAGTTTATTGGGCATTTTGGTCTTGATCTTATATTCTGATTTGTGTATCAACTTTGTACTTCTTTTTCAAGATTGCTTTAGTTCTAGGTCTCTTGCATTTAGACCTGCACCTCACACCATATACAAAAATATTCTCCAAATGGGTCAAAAGCCTGAATGTAAGAGCTAAAAATATCAAACTCTTAGAAAAAAACCTAGGAGTAAATCTTTGTAACCTTGGATTAGGCAATGGTCTATTAAATATGACACCAAATACAGAAATCATTCTTTCAAAGATGGATTTTGTTAAGCGATTTTTTCTGCAGCTATTGAAATGATTATATGGTCTATTGATAAGGTAATTACATTGGTTGATTTTTGTAGTCATTAGATACATATCACTTGTCATTGGATACATATCACTTGGTCATAATGAATACTTTAAAAAAATATGGTATTGGATATGATTTGCTAACATTTTGAGGATTTTTTTTTTTGGGTTGAGGTCTCACTCTGTCATCTAGACTGGAGTGTAGTGGCATGATCATGGCTCACCACAGCCTCGATCTTCTGGGCTCAAGTAGTCCTCCCACTTCAGCCTCCCAAGTAACTGGGACTATAAGCACATGCCACCATGCCTGGCTAATTTTTTGTAGAGTAAGGTCTTGCTATGTTGGTTGGTTTTGAACTCCTGGGCTCAAGTGATCTTCCAACCTTGGTTTCCTAAAGTGCTGGGATTGCAGGCATGAGCCACCATGCCCAGCCTATTTTGAGGATTTTTGCATCTATATTGATTAGGAATATTGGTTTGCAGTTTTTTTTTCTTGTGATATTGTTGTCTGGTTTTGCTATCAAGGCAATACTGACATAATGGAATGAGTTGGTTAGTGCTCTCTGTTCTAGTTTTTGAAGAAGATCGTAAATGATTGGTGTTAATACTTGTTTAAGTGTTTAGCAGAATTCACCAGTAAAGCCATTTGGCCCTGGGCTTTTCTTTGTGGGTGAGGAGTTTTGTTTTGTTTTTGAGTCGGAGTCTCACTCTGTTGCCCAGGCTGGAGTGCAGTGGCATGCTCAGGCGATGTTGGGCTCAGGCGATCCTTCCACCTCAGCCTTCCAAGTAGCTGTAGCTACAGGCATGTGCTATCATGCCCAGCTTATTTTTTGATATATTGTAGAGATGAGGTCTCACCAAGTTGCCCAGGCTGGTCTCGAACCCATGGGCTCAGGCAGTCTTCTCACCTTGGCCTCCCAAAGTGCTGGGATTATAGGCCTTTTACTATTTTGTATTTACCTATATAAAGATAAAGATAAGTATAATTTCTGCTTGATGTGTGTGTATATTTTTTTCCTTTACTAATATTCTCTATTTGGTGCAGCATTGCTTCTATACTTTCCTTTACTTCTTTGGACATTGGTTTCTTCAATTTTTAAAAAATGCACTTTAAGTAGCTTATTTAAACTTTTTGTCTAATAAGTCAGTTTTGGAAATCAGATGCTTCTCCTCAGTTTAGGGTTTATTGTTGTTGCCATTTGTTGTAGTAATAGTTCTTTGTTTTGTGACATTTCTGAATTAATTCTGCAAAGTCTATATTCTCTTGTCACATATGGCACTGAAATCTCTGCTCAGTTATCTTAGGGGTCATTTAATGATTGAACAGAAAATTTCCCTCCCTCTCTCCCTTCCTCTCTCTCTCTCTTTCTTTCTTTCCTTCTTTCATCAGAGTCTCACTCTGTCACCCAGGGTGGAGTGCAGTGGCACGACAGTTCACCACAGCCTCAACCTCCTGGACTCACATGATACTCCCACCTCAGCTTCCAGAGTCACTGGGACTATAGGAGCAAACCACCATGCCCAGCTAATATTTTCATTATTTGTGGAGACAAGGTCTCACTGAGTTACCTAGGCTTGTTTCAAACTCCTGGGTTCAAGCAATCCTCCCACCTCAGTCTCACAGTGTGCTGAGATTACAGGTGTGAGCCACTGTGCCCAACCCAGACATTTTCTTAAATGCCTGCAGCCAATAAGTGTCTCAGTCTTTGCCAGGGGGCTCTGTGTGCTGGGGTATGACTTCAGCTCTCAGGTAGGAAGTTGACAACTCTGCCTTAGTCTTTACTTCCTGCTTCAGATTTTGAAGTTAGCCAGAAATGAGAACTTAGAACCTCCTAAGAACTTTCCTGAGCATGTGCACAGCTCTGAACATGCACTTGACTTTCTAAAGCCCCAGAAATGCACTGCAGCTTTTCAAAAATTCCTATCAGTATCTCATTACTGAATTTTTAAGCTTTCTGGTTAGTCTATTGCTTGCTTCACCGTTACCCACTGCTTCAAGAATCTGTGACATTAAATGCCTGTAATTGTTTTTGACCATCAACCCTGGGAAACAGGTTTTTTTGTACTTAGAAAACTCTGAATCAGGTCAAATTCAGACATCCTTGCAAGTGGTGTCTCCATGGGAACCACTGAACAGGTCAGATAACGACAATTTTCTGGGCATAAGGCTTTGAAAGAGTTTCATTCCTGTTCTGCTTCCTTCAAGGGCTGCTAGGCTACTGGTTTTCATGATGAATGTAGGGTTTCATTTTTCAAGTCACTGGGAGTAAAGAGCTAGGAATGGGACTAGGACAAATTCAAATGCCACAAAGTTTGCAGTTCTTACTGAGATTTAGTTGTGTTGTGTGAATAAATGCTCCCCAGATTTATGCAAACTTTTGGTTAATATCTGAAGTTCTAATTCTGACCATTTTTGCTAGCTATTTTGTTGCCTTTTTGCAAGGGAGAGTTTTTGGAGGTGCTTATTCCACCATTTTCACCATCTGGTCATCCTCTTTTGAAAATCCTTCTGTGAGTTATCTTTAAACTTATCATGTACATAACCTTTGACCTAGCACATCCAATGTTAGGAGTTCATCTTTCACATATGGTCACACATTTGAGTAAAAGCCCTTGATCAAAGATGCTCATTGCAGGAGTGTTTGTGGCCACCAAAGACTGGAAAACACCTCAGTGTCTTTTGCTAGGGGATCTAGCAGGTGATAGCCCAGCCACCTGACAGAATATCTTGCAGCTGCTGCAGAACATGAGGAGTTTCCAGGAACTGGGGTCAGGGAGAGGGAGTTTGGCCAGAGCCACAGGTGTCTGGGTTAGAGGAGAAGCATAATTCTGAGCATCATTCCTAGAACTGCCGCTTGGAATGGTGAATACAGTCATGCTGAATACTTCACCTTTGAGAGCCTGTGATACAGGGAATGACTAAGAAGGAAACTTCTGGAACATTTGTGTCTGCTCTAGGAATAGATGCAGAAGCACACAGACTTGTACACACATTGGTTGTCTCATTTCCATTTGATATTGGGTCCCTTTCCTCTAACCTGGAGTATCATCCTCTCTGGCTCACAGTACAGGCAGCTGCAACCCCTCTACATGGAGGAGGGAGCAGGACTCTCTGAGGTCCTCCACTGCTGCTCACATGTCCCTACAGCCAGATCAGCTTCCCTCTGAAGTTCCTTCAGGGTCTCCCAGTGTTCCTGCTTGCTCAGATGCCAATGACTGTCAGGGCCTCCACCTATCACAGACAGCCTCTCTCCTGCCTGGTGGTGTATTACACAGACATGCCAAAAGAGGGGGGCCAAAGGAGAGCCCACAGAACACTCAAAGTACCCTGGCACTTCTGCTGTGTTGAAGGGCTGTGTGTAGACATGGGCATGGGACCCAGACCCTCCCCCCAAACTTAGAATACAGTGCAACTAAACTGTCATAAAATACCATGTAACTATTCAAAATATTTCAAGTTGATGAAGTAAATTAAGAAGCTCCAGTGTAGGTGACCACATGTTCTGCAGTGGTTACATCTCTGGAAAGTGGAACTCATGTGCATCTGGGTCAGGCCTGGCTCACCTGGCCCACTCCTCTGCTGAGGCCAAGCTCTGGGCCCAGATGGCTGTCCACAGGGTCCAAGGGATGGGTCTCCATGTGCCTGTGTCCAAGTGGCTGTAGAACAGGCCTCCGTTCTCCCCAGGAGAGGGAGGTACCCTGTGGCAGTCCTGGGACATTCTTGCCCAGAGAAATGCTCTGGTGTAGTGGCTGGGGTCATGCTGGGATGAGGTCCCCAAGAACTATGTGGTGGGATGCAGGAGGAGCAGCTTAGGATGGGGAGAGTAAGACCAGCCAGGCATCCTGGTGTGAGAACGTGGAGGCCCCTGGTATCAGGTCTGGGCTTGACTGGGACCCTTGCTCCAAGTGGTTCTGAGTGCATTCTGCCCATGCCTGGGTCACATGGCCCCAATGACTGAAGGCCAGGTGGTGAGTGGGTGGTGACAGCAGCAGTGTAGCTGAGTTCTTCCTCCATGGAGAGCACAAGGTGCAAGAGGTGTGTGCCCTTTGGGAGGCTTCAGCATGGAGAACAGAGGAGCAATGGGCAGGGGCTGGCCCCATGCACCTCATTGACCCCACCAGGCTTGTTCCCACACTGCCTGCTTCTCCTCAGGACTTCCCTCTGTAGTCAGAGATAGCCAACTGCAGGGACTTTAGAGATTACCAGCCTGCATGGGGAAACTGAGGACCACAGAAAGGCAAACTTCCCAGGGCCCCCACAGCAAGCCCTAGGCCTAGAAGAGCAGGGAACCTGTCCACCTGCCCACTTATTGACCACACATTGGCCATGATGTGTTTTACTCCACGGTCCCTGGGCTGACCCAGGGTCCCTTTGTCTCATGCCAGAAGTAACTAATTATGGATCTTGGCTTCTGTTTATTCTTGCAAAATCATATTTTTGAAATATTGAGAAGGGTACATGTCAGGCTGGCTCAGGGGCCCATTGCCTGCCCAGCAGCTCCCCTAGAGTGTCCCTTCCTGGCACCACGTGGAACCTTCCCTGTCTGCCAGCTGGAGAGAGAAGCTAGTGGGATGTAAGGAGGAGTGATGGGTGAGCAACACCGAGAGCACACCAGAACTTGTTCCCGGTGGGTGAGATAGTGTGGGGGACTTATCAGATTCTTCATGGCAACAGTAGAGAGACAGCCTCTGAAGGACTCAGGTGTCTGAGGGTGCCATGCTGCCCAATGCAGTCGTTCCTGATACCCAACCAGGGAGATTCTCAGGCCCCTCTGCCTCTCCATGCCACTATCTACCATCCCTTCCCTGGTTACACCCCAGTTGGTGGGAGCAAGTCTCCCTTCTCTAGAAGCCTGTGAGGGACCCTGAGGGAAGGATGACACCCTGGTGGGCTGCTGCTGATCCAGCCCTACTTTTGGCCACAGCCTCAATGGGCACAGGGATGCTTCATATCCTGGTTTTAGAAAAAGAACATGCATTGTGTTTTGCTGACGATAAAGCCATGCATAGTCATTGGAGAGAGCTTGGGAAATACTTGACAAGGATAGATGGGAGAAGAGGAGGAAAGAGGACATTAGGGATAAGGCCAGTGGGTGTTCGGTATCCTGATTAAACTTTTGGTGTGTATATGTGCATCTGTGCACATGCACACATGCACATGGATGCATACACCTGTTATACATGCACTTGTGTATGCACACACGTGCTTGTGCACATACACACAGAGCACACACATGCATATGCATACAAGCACAGACACACATGAACACTCAATCATACATGTCTACATGCACATGTGTGCACATAAGATCACACGCTACAACTCATCCACAAGAGTACCTGCATAATGAACATATGTATACCTAACCCTGAATTGTACTCCACATCTTTAAAATAAAAATAAATAAATAAAAATAAGGCCATAAAAAAAAATCATACATGTACACAGAGGTGCATTGTGCCCTAGACAGTGCCTGCTGTGTGGAGCAGTTTTGCTCCTGTGAGGTGCCTGTGGACACCTGCCATCTATTGCTCTCCCTTTCCGACCAGCGACCCTGGCCTTTCCCCCATACTTGAGCTGACACTCTGTATTACCTTTAACATTCTTTTTGCAGATTTCACAGGTGAAAATTGATGACTCGGGAATTTAACTTGAATCTTTTTGTTGCTCCAAGGCAGTTTGCTTCTTGCTGATGGGCCTTTCCTGTTTCCATTTGCATGTGCACTTCCCCTCTTTCAACAGGGTGCCAAAGGCACTATCTCTTGTCTCACTTTGTGCAGATGTGTTCTCCCAGCCAGTCCTCTGCTCAGGTGATGGAGGGCGGGCGTGTTGGGAGCCTTGTGGTGGGGAAGGGTCTCTGTTGGTTATGATCTGCTTCATCTTGGGGAAGCACCTGTCTGGGCCCTGCCTTGGCTGTCACTCCTGCCTGGGTGGCTGCAGCCTCTCTGAGCCATGAGTTCCCATACACTTATGGGGGCAGGGAAGGATGTCTGAAGATGGCGCCTGGGCATTGCCTTTTTAGCAAGTTTTCAGGTGATTCGTTCAGGTTTGAGAGTCCCCTATCTGGGAGAAGCCTCCAAGCCTAGCATTCCCGCCTTTTTTCATGTTCCTGCATCTCTGAAGCCCTGAGATGCTCTGAGTCCTTCCTGCAGAGGACTGGACAAGACACATGGACTCCTGGCCTGTAGAGTCCATTAGAGCAGGCCCAGGACATGAAAAGCTTCAGGAGAGGCCCAAGTCCTTTTGGTATCCAGGAAGCAGAAGCGGATGGGTGAATTCATGGAAGGCCTCTTGTGAAAAGGGATAAATCCACAGTGGCACCTTAATGCATTTCCCAAAGTAGTGTGTACATGAGCATTCTCAGATGATTGAGGAAAGGTGCATGTTGCATTGTGACTTGTGGCTTTCTGCCCCTGGAAAGCTGGTGCTTGGAAGGATGCTGCCTTGAACTCCTGCTTCCCACCTTGGCAGGTGCCTCTGCCAGGGTAGCCCTGACCTACAGGGCTGGACTTGGGTGGGGCAAAGACACAGGCAGGGCCTGGTGCAGGCAGGTAGATGGACCAGAGGGGCTGGTCAGCATGGATATGCCTGTTAAAGGGGCCTCCCCTAGTTATTGCAGGGTCTCCTGGAATGAAGAAAGTAGGCCTTTGGGAAACACTCTGTCCAGTGCTCCCTCCGGAACACACCATACACAGGGCACCAGGCCAAGGGAGAAGCTGGCAGGAACCAGCTTGCTCTCTGCTCTCCAGCCATGCTTTGTGGGGCAAGGGTGCTTTCTTTATGTCTCATGAAGGCAGTGGGGACTAGGAGCATTCCCAGCCCTGCTTAGATCTGAAGGTGCTGAGAAGCCCCTGTGGAGAGACTGATGCTCACCCAGCATGTCCCGCCTCACTTGATCTGGGAACCTGCTCTCCTGCAGCCCTAGGGACCTGTACCCTCTGGGAGCACCACAGATTCCTAGCAGGCATGCCTGGGACCCAAGGCCTGCACCACCTTGCTTCTCAGCCTTGAGACGTGTAGAGGCTGGGCTCAGAATGCACTGGTGTATGGGTTGATGCCAACCCAGACAGCAGCTCGACTGTAGGGCACACTGCTTAGTGCTCGTTGTCATGGTGACCAACAGGGGTCCTGGGCAGATGCAAAGTTAAAAGTGAGGCTGGACTGGAGGTGCATATGGGGCAGGAGAGAGTGCTAGGCACCCTGTGATGGAGGCAGAAGAACAGTGGTTGGGGCAGTCCTGCGCTCACAGTCTGGATGGCTGTGCCCCTGTGAATGTGACACATGTCCCTGTATCTCAGACTCCCTTCCTGTACAGTAGAGAAAGGAGCCATGCCAGCTTAGGAGGCCCCTCTCTCCTCCCTCCATTTTCTCATACCTCTGTTGTCCCTGAGTTCTCAGTTCATTTGAATTCCATGTGTTTCTCCCGCTGGCCAAGAAACAAACCTTAGTCCTGGACAGCATGGCTTCAGTTATGCCCCATGGCCAGAGGCCTGCCCAGCCAGAGGTCACATGCCTTCTGCAGGGCCCTGCCTCAGGGTCTCTGTCCTGGCATCTCCTGTCCTACAGGCCCTGGGACCTGCCCGAGGTGGTGCTAAGGCACAGAGATGAGGTAGCCCCTGGCACCCCAGCACCACACCCCATGGCCCACACTATGAGTGCAGCTGCATCCAGCCTAGAAGGAGGGCCACTCTTGCCTGCCTCTGTGCATGTGTCTTTGGAGAAAGACTGAATACCCTGCCCAGCTGGGTACTCAGTGGGATATGGTATCCCTCAAACTGGTGGGACATAAACACCCCTCTCTCCCATTCTATGTCAAGTTCCCACCTAACCTACTTGACCCTCAGTGCTCCTGCCACACACCTGGTCCCTGCACATGGCAAGGTGGACTTGCAAAGAGCAGGAAGGGCTGCACCTGGGGGACAGCAGCCATGGTTGCAGGGACCATGACAACATGTGGACAAGTAAGGTCCCCAGCCAACCTGTTGATGAGAGAGTGATGACAGCCACTGGGCACATTGAGCACCCATTGTTCCAAGCAGTGTGCTAGTCACTGCTAGTCACTCACCCCAATACACAGGTTAGTTGCACACTCAGGGCAGATGGTTCAGCTGATCCCTAATCCCTTATCATGGCAGGATGAAGTCAAAGGGCAAGATGAGGCCATGGGGAAAGGCTGGTGGACAGCTTGCTGCCCGCTGGGGTGGTTATGCAGGCAGAGTGGCTACCTCTGTGATGTAGGGGCATCAGAAGAGACAACTGTCTCCCATTTGTACCCCCTCCAACACCTTTTGCTCTGAGAGTGACTAAAACCTTTCATGATGGTTATTCTCCAAAAGGGAGTATTAATGGGATAGCATGGGGGAAATGCCAGAAGCTTTACAGGTTCCCTAGTCAATATCAAGTCACTCAGGGGACAGGGTCAACAGCTGGACACACCTGTCCTGGAGCTTGTGGGCTTGGATGTGGTTGTGACCAGGACCATCAGGGACCACTGCTGAGGGGTGCTGACCAGCCCACAGGCCACACATGTCCTGGCTCTTAGGAAGGCCTTTGAGGAGCCTGGAGAGGACCCCTCTGCAGAGCAAGGCTGTGTGCACACAAGGTTCTAGTCAGGGCAGACATCAAGCCCAGGGACAGCACGAGTCCTTGGACCTTTGGGGGGTGAGGGACTGTCTGAGGAGCTTCTACAGCTCACCAAAGACCTGATACATTTTGCTTCATGTTTTGCCAGGAACCTTGTGAGTTGGCACCTTGGGCCCTGCTTTGTACTGAGGAAATAATCAGACCTGAAGCTCTTGGCCTTTGGGACATGGCCAAGTGATGAGGCAGCACCAGCAGGGCAGGGTGGAGGCTTGATCCCTTATCCTGAAACCCAAGCCCCTCTGTGGTCTTAGCCTCCCTGCAGTCTCTGTAAGCACTGATGTGATTCTTGCCAGCCCCTAGTGTGAGGCACATGGGTTCCTGCTTCCTCCGTTCTGCAAGTTCTGTCACCTGCCTCATGCCACATTTCATCACCCAAAAAGTGAGCAGATGCCTCTTGCCCGGCATTGCTTGCCTTTTAAAGGAGGGAACAGGTGTTTTTCACTTAAGACTGCCTTTGTTTTTTGTGGGGATGAGGAGAGAGAGGACAAGGACTCCAAAATGCTCCTTCCTTAAGACCCTTCTTTGCCGGAATGTGGCCAAAAACAGACCTGGGACGGTCCTGGGGCTCAGACAGCATCTGCTTGCTTCTCCTGAGATGTTATTTCTTATTTTTTCCTCTGTTAATTTTCTTAATGTAAATTGTTTTGAAGTGTAACTCACACACACAGAAGAGTGCATGAGTCATAGTGTGCAACTCAGTGATTTTTTTCAAGGGGTGACTACATGGGTAACCGGCATCTGTATCCAGCCCCTGCCAGCCTTGCCCCCCACAGGCCCTGACTCCTGACAGTGCAAGTGGCTTTGCCGGCTTCTGAACTGGGTGTGCATGGGATCCTACTTTAGATATTCTTTGTGCCTGGTTTCTTTTGAGACTCGCCCTTGTGTGTGGCTGTCTTAGTCATTTCTCATCAATGTGGAGCACTCCACTGAGTGAACACACTGCAGCTCGGCAGAAATCCAGTCTTCTGTGGAGGACGCCTGGGTTGTTTCCAGTTTGAAGTCTTTGTGAGTAGTGCTGCTATAAACACTCCTGTATGTGTCTTCTGGTGTGAGTCTGTGAATGTTCCTGCCAGGCCTACACCAGGGTAGAATTTCTGGACCTGCATATGCTCAGCCTTCCTAGCCACCATCGGACCGTCTTCCCGCATGGCTGCACCAGCTGACGCTGCCACCACTAGCAGCTGAGAGTTTCAGTTGTGCCACCTCCTCGCCAGCACTTGGCATTTTCTACCTTTTCAATTTAGCCATTCTGGTGGGTGTACAGGGATATCACATGGTAGTTTAATTTCCCTTCCCCTGATGACTCATGAAGCTGAATGCTTTCTCTTATGTTTGTTGCCCTTTGGATTTGCTTTTTTTTTTTTTAATGTGAAGTATCTCTTCAAGTCTTTTGCCCATTTAAAACAATTGGGTCTTCTGACTTTTTTTGATCTGTATGAGTTCTTTATATATTCTGAATATGAATCCTGTTGAGATGTATACATCCATATTCATATCCATATCTCTGTGTCTGTGTCTATATGCATGCACACAGGCACACACTTTCAACAGACAGGTTTATGAATGTCCATATGACAAATGTGTTATGTTCACTGGGGCGCAGCCATGGACAAGACAAAGAGCCTGCCCTCACAGAGCTTGCGTTCCTGTGAGAGCAGACTAACAAATAAGAAAGTGGAAAGATTGTTGGACTGAATAACCCTGAGGAGAAAAGTTTAATGGAGAGGAAAATGTGCTGGGGTGGAGGGTGACATCACAAATATGTCACCAAGTAGGCAACATGTCATAGAGACCTAAGGGGGAGAGCCATCTGACACTGAAGAAGTGTGTGTAAGTAGAAGGGTGGGCAGGGCCTTCCATGGCTGGTGGGCAGGGCCTGCCATGGCCAGGCAGGGGGAGCTGAGGTCCCCGATGGGGGTAGGTCAACAGGGCCTGCAGGCCATTTGTTAGGCCCTGCCTTTCATTGTGATTGGGGTGGGAGTCATTGGAGGTTGTGGGTGGAGGAGGGACAGGACCTGACTCAGGTTCCTACAGGGCCCCTCTGGTTGCTGTGTTGAGACAACAGGGGTGGGAGTTCAGCTTCCTGCTGCTGCTTCCTGTCTTCTTCCAGCTGTCTGTATTCATGAGGGCATCCTAGGTCCCTCTCATCTCAGAACCAGACTTTCCTGTTCTTTGCTCTGCCATCCTCAGAGGAGCCTCTCATGATCACAAGATGAATGTGCTATCCCAGGTCTCCCGCCCAGACCCTAGAGGAGGCGTCTGGAGGAAGGAGGCAGGTGTCTCTTTTTATGTCTTATCTTTCTGGAAGTCCTTGCAGATGGCCACTGGCCACACCACACCTGGCTCATTCTCTACTTTCTAAAGGGGCAGTAGAGTCCCCACAAGCCCTCCTTGAAGGTCAACCCCACCCACAGCTTCGAGCAGAAGGATACCTGATAGGGGTCAGCCTTGGCATGCCAGACGCCCTGTGTTTTGGGGCACCAGGAAGGATGTGGATCAGGTACACACATGAATGCTGAGGTCATACCTGTGATACGCTACCCTCTATGTCTGCCAGAGACAGTGGGTCAGAGGCCTGCCTTCCTCCTGGAAGAAGCATTAGCCTTATCAAGCTCCTTGGGTGATGCTGGTGCAATCTGTGGATGAGTACAATGGGGAGTGACCCTGTGACCATACAGGAAGGCTTTGTGGGGGCTGCCCACCCATCAGCCACCTCTTCTAGACTGTCACATCCAGAGAGGCAGAGGGGAAATCTGGCTCTGGAGGCAGGTGACAGCGTTGTGTCCTCTAGCTGGCCTAAAAAAAAGATGCAGAAACAGCAGGGGGAGGAGGACAGTGTGAAAAAGCTAGGGGGTGATGCACCATTTCTGCCTGGTTGCCTGGTGCTCTTCCCTCTCCCCACCCACCCCCTCCATGGGCACTGCACCATGTAGTCATTAATAGTGCAGGCTTGGAGTAGTGAGAAGCAGCTTCAGTCCAGGGCTAACTAGTGAAGAAGTGGGGGTAGGGGAATGGAGACAGGGGAGAGCTCCAGGGCAAAGACACCTGTCTCCAGGACCCCTGCACCCTCTTGGGGGAGGTCAGTGAATGGACCCCACATAGCCTCCAATGCCTCAAGACAGAAATAACTGCCCACCGAGTTAGCCTGGTAGCTAATCTTGCCGCTGATAAGAGAACAGGCAGACAAGCTAGGAGGAGAGATGGCCTTTCACAGGGCTGCTGGACAAGAGCCAATGGGGACAGGGGTGGGAGAATGGGCATCTTGGGACAGCCAGACATGGTCAGGATCACCATGTTCATCCAGGCCCTGTAGCTTGTGAGCTCTCCTGGGTTGTCAGAGCCTCTCTGGGCATCCCCTGCTCCTCTCTGTAGGGCTCAAGCTAAGAACATCCCTACTCCTTCCTAGGGGTCACCCAGGCCTGCCAGCTAGGATTCCCCCCAGAACCCAAGCTAGCTCCTTCGCCCAACTTGCTCTTTGGCTTAGTCCACCTTTCCCATCCAAATTCTCAAAGCTGGGGTGGAGGGGGGCAACGCTGCGGGAACAGGGTGGAGGGGGAGACCGGTCACGTGACAGGATTCCTTCTGAGTGCTGGGGCACCTGGGGGCGGAATGACGCCTCGCTGTGCCGTGTGCCCGGCCCACCCCCTCGGTGTCTCAGTTTAGCCCTCCCACAAAAGCAGCTGCCGTGTCCCTCCTGTTTCGAGGAAATGGAAGGACAGAGAGTTCCGCCGGACGCCAGAGGCCAGGGCTGTGTAGAGAGAGCGTCCCGTCAGGGGAGGCATTCAAGCTAAACGCTGGCGGAGCACCTGCTGTGGCTCTGTAGAGGACATCTACGATCAGGGGAGGCTGGAGAGGGCTAAGAGAGGCGCCAGGGAAGGAGACGCGGGGCGCGGGGGAACGTCACCCACACGACCGCCCCCACCCCGCGCTGAGTGAGCCCCGATCCGCACGGCGCACCGCGCTGGATCCGCGCCCTAGCACCGTGGCGCGGCTGCAGGAATGACACCACGCCCGCGCCCCCAAGCCTAGCGCCAGGCGCGCGCCCCGAGCCCTCGCGGCGCCGCTCACCGCCCCGCCCCGGGTCCCTCCGCCGCCGCTCCCCCGCGGCGCCCGCCCTCTGGTCCCTTCCCGGCCCCGCCCCGCTGCGGCCCACCCCCCGGTCCCCGGCCCGGCGGTTCACAGCCTGGCCCTGCTGCTCTTCGGCCCCACCCGGTCCCCCGCGGCCCCCGGCCCCGCCCCTCCGACCCGAGGAGGGCGGCTGGAGGGCTGCCCGCGTGGGGAAGTCCGCGGGCGAGGGGCCAGCGCTCGTTCTGAGCGCGGGCAGAGGAGCCGCCGCTCGCGGGACGCTGGCCGGGTTGGGGACAGCGCGGGGAGCAGGGAGCCAGGATGTTTCTGGAGCCCCAGGTAGGGCTGCGGCGTGGGGCAGGTGCGGGCCGGAAGGCGGCGTGGGCGCGTTCGCCGGGCAGCGCCTCGGTTGTGGAGACCGCGGGGCTGGGGTTCCTGCGCCGCCGAGCTCGGGAAGCGGTGCGACGGTCCCGAACGTCTCTGACCCGGCCCGAGAGGGAACCCGCCTTGGGGAGCCACGCGACTCCCCCTGCGCGTCCCCACTGGGGCACCTGCTTCAGGTGGGCGGCGCCCAGGCTGCCGCTGTTCCTCCTGGCACGGCCTGCTGACGCCTGGGGCCGCCGGTGGCAGAGCGACGCCTGCGAAGCTGGGTGGGGGAGGCTGGAGCCGGCACCCCAGCAGCAGGGCCCGGAGGGGGCGGCCCCGGGCTGGCACTGTCAGGCTTGTGCAGTCGAGACGACCCTGGATCCCTTCCCAGACTTGAGGCGCACAGAACCACCTGTTTGCTCCAGGAGGAGGTGTCGGGAGGGGGTGGTCTGTGGTGACCGACCGTGGGAGATGTGTGGGCGCTGTGAAGTGCGGGCGCGGGGGAGGACTGTAGAAGTGGGACACGTTTGCACATGGGGTGTGTGAGGGAGAGCACGCGCTCCGGATGCGTGTGTGGGGTCAGGACCGTGCCGGCGTGGGCCCGCGGGCGCGTGCGTATGTAAAGAGAGGCTAGCCCAGCGAGGGGTTTCAAGGAGGGTGGGCTCTAGGGTGAGGGCCTGCTGTGAGCAGGAGGCCGAGAACCGTACTGGAATGAACCCTGAGCATGGGGCATTGTTGTTTTCCGCCTGTTTGTTAACATCCTCCCTTGAAATGTGCAGGGCATCGTGATTCACATGCAGCAGGCCCGCTCTTCTGAGCCCCAGGACTTGCAGCTGACCATCCAGACCCCGGAGCCCTGTGTTGGGTGGGGGCTCTAGATGAGGGCTCAGCTGGGGTGGTCAGCTGTGTGGAAATGCAGGCCCATCTGTCCCTTCATTCTGTCACTTATCCAACACACACTTATTGAGCACTTGCTGTGTGCAAACTCTGTGGTTCAGCAGGGACCCAAACACCAAACACAGTCCCTGTCTTCATGGGGCTCACACAGGAAAAAAAAAAAAAGAAGCAGCACAATCAGTAAATAAAATATATGGAATGCCACATGATGACAAGTGCTAAAGACAAAAAGCAAAGTAGGAAACAGGAAAAGAACATGTCAAGAGGGCATTAGTTAGGACAGTTCAGGTTATTCTGCAGTGACGGGACAACCCTTCCAAATCCCATGGTTTATGACAACAGTGTGGTTTCTACTCTTGTGGTGGCTGTCATAGGTTGGCTAGGCTTACTCTATACCACCTTTGCTCAGGAACCCAGGCTCACAAAGTCACAGGCAGGGGTGGGGAGAGAGAGAGCCAGCACTGACATGTGAATGTCCCAGCCCAGTGCCAGATGGGTCAAATGGCCCCACCCAATCTCACTGGGACTAGTAATAGTGGTCGTGTTTACCCCAGCAAGCAGGGGTCCAACCCATTTGGTGCCCAGCATGCTGACCACCAACATGGGGTGGTATATGTGCCTTAGGTAGGGTGGCCAGAGGATGTGTGCACACAGGACCTAAGGAAGGGAAGGGAGGGAGGGAGCTGGCGAGGGCACACCAGGAAAAGGCCAGGGCAGGACTCTGAAGCGGAAGCTGCCCGTGTGGCCAGAGGCCAGATTGGAGGTCGAAGTGTCAATAGCAGAACAGGAGAAGGTGAGGGAACAGTGAGGTCCTTGAGGCAGCGAGGCTGGTGGGAGCTGGCAGAAGCAGCCAGGATATGATGGGAGATGAGGGCTGAGCAGGGGTGCTCTCTCACTGGGGTTGTGATGGCTCTGCTGGCTGCTGGAGGGGCTGAGGACAGTAGGAGGCCACTGCAGTGGTCCAGGGGACAGATGAGGGGTCCAGACTAGGGGGGTAGCAGAGGAGCCAGAGAGAAGGGCCAATTCAGAGCATTCTGAAGGTGAAGCCAAGAGGCCTTGCTGATGGGTGGGATGTTGAAATAGAGATGGGGAGGGGTCAGGCCTGCTGGGGGGGGGGTTTGCTTGGGGGGTAGGACAGGCTGCAGGTGCAGCAGGTGCAGCAGGGGGAGTGGGCTGGAGGCAGGGACAATTTGACAACCCTCCCTAGGTGTTGCCTGGCAGGGTTGGATGGCCTAGAGTTCAGGGAAAGCTCTGGACAGGATGGCCTAATTTGGAGCCCGATGGCTCCATCCTGCAGGCTTCTTGCTGCCTCCTGACCACCTGCCTCTGCTGGCTCAGGACAGTGCAGCCTGGGGCAGGATCTTGTGTCACCTGCCTGCTCAACCCCCCTTCTCTGTGACTTTCCCCAGAAGAGGCAGGGTGAGGACTCCAGCCCTGGGGCATTGTGGGCCAAGGGGCACAACACTAGGGAAGTAGGGCAGAGTCACAGCCTCTCATGTCAGCTGGCCTCCTGTGCGCATTGGGGTCCAGGCCTGGCCGGAGGACAGGGAGCGCTGGGAACAGCACCACCCGCAGGGTCATGTACCCATGGACCACAGTGGTGCCAAGTCTGTGGGGGCTGGACAGTCAGGAAGGGCTGTCTGGGGGAGAGAGTTACATGCTGGCTTTGGTGGAATGAGTAGGGTTTGACTTGGTGCAGGGGAAGCTGCTTGTATCTCCCACACCTCTGGGCTCTCAAGCCTTGCCCTCTAGGGAGCTGTTGGTGAGTGACCAGAGGAAGGCTGAGTCAGTCAGGGGACCAAACTATCATATCTCCCTGCCCTTCCCTTAACCCACAGGAAAACCTCTGGTAATCCTTGGAAGCAGATCTCAAAATCACCTCCTCCATGAAGCCCTCCCTGACTTCTTCCTACAGAGTTAGTTCCCCACTGCTGTGCATCCGGCACAGACCCCAAGTCCCAAAGAGATCATGCTGTGCTGTGGTGTTATATCTGTTTCCCTCACAGACACTGAGGTGTGTGGGCTGTTAACATTCCTGAGTGTGTGGCATAGGCTAGGAGGGCCTCAAAGGATGTTTGTTGACTGAATAAGTGAGGGAAGGAAGGAAAAAAACATGAGGACTGGGAATAGCCTGTACCTGCCTCCTTGCTTTATATCCATGGAAACTGATGCCCAGAGGAGCCCTGGCTTGCCTGAAGTCAGCCAGGAGGTCAGGGGTCAGAGCTGGTTCCCAGGCCAGGACACCTCTGCTATGTCAGGTTCTGGGCTGCCTGGGTTCCAGAACAAGGGGGAACCCAGAGGCAGGTGCTGGTGGGGCCCTGGGGGGTCCTGAGTGAAGCCAGATGAGCAGTCAGGTGGGAACATATGGATGACATGGGGTGTCCAGAGGTGGAAAGCAGGGACCTCCACAGTGCTCCTGTGCTTGCCCCCTTGGGCACCCTGCGACTCCCCAGGCTTGGCCCTGTGGCGTTGTGGGTGCTGGCCTGCTCTTGGGCTTTTGTTGGCAAACCCACTGCCCCACCACCCCAGGCTCTGGGGAATAACCCCGCCCCCAACTCCCACTCACACATGCCTTCCTGGCTGGGGCCCAGCCCCTGGCATTTCCCAAATGTCAGTGTGGCTGCCTTACCAGCCACCCCTGCCTGTCCTTGGGGCCAGGGAGTGTGAGTCAGAGCAGACCCCGGGAGCTGGCTTACTCCTTGACCTCTGCTAGCCTCGCTTTTGCAGTGGCAGATGAGGAAGCTGAGGCTTCGAGATCTAAGGCCATAGCAGCATGGGGAGCAGGATGACCCCACATTCAAGCCTGAGGTTGGCCTCCCTGGGCCTCACCCCCTCCACCTCCCCCCACCCAGCCACATACAGCAAACATCTTTAGAAGAGGGACAAGTGTGTTCCTAGAGTGCCCAGCCCAAGGGCACAGTGGTGTGGTGTCACAGGTATGTGACCGGGGAAGTGGACTGCAAGGTAGCTGACCTGGTTGGCAGAGCAGGCCCACAGAGGACAACCTGTTAGGTATTTGCTCATTGAACTCCTATTAGTTTGAGCAGATTTTTGGTGTGGTTTAAACTAATCATATTACCTACATGTAAGGAACATTTCACCTCTTCATTTCTAATGTATCTTTTATTTTCTCATTGTGTTTTCTAAAAGGTACAAAGTAACATTAAATAATAGCTGCTGGCCTTGGCTTGATCTTCATTTTAATGAGAGGGCCACTAATGTTTTACTAAGCCTGAAATGGGCACTATATTTCCAATAGGTATTCTTCATCATGAACAGTATGCTGCATTCCTACATTAATTGCCAAGAGTGCACCAGGAATGGGTATTCAGTTTTATCGAAGGCTTTCCTACATCTAGCAAAATCATCAAATGCCTTTTCCTCCTTGGTCCTATTAATATGTTGACTTACTAACTCTTCTGAGCTAAATCATCCTCCTGCCACTGGAATAAATCCCACTGGGTCAGGCTTTATTGTGCTTAAAAATGCTGCTGGGTTCATTTTACTAATATGTTGCTTAGGGTATTTTTCATTTATATTCATAGGTAAGAATTTATATGTACTTTTCTGTTAGGAGACATATTTGTCACATTTATAAATCATGGTTATGTTAGCTTTATAAAATGAATAGGAAGGCTTTTCAATATGAACTGTGTAGTTGAAATGGTTTAAATATCATATGAAATTATCTTACTCTCAAAGGTTTGAAATAATTCATTTTAGAAACTATCTCAGCCAGGGTTTACTTTTATTTTTCTCTGAGGTTTAGTTGGCTGTCAACTTAATTTGTATGTACTACGGTTATTGGGCTCTTAGGGTTCTAAAAAGTTTTAGTCTATTTTGGCTATTTATATTTTCTAGGTAATATCCTAGTTCAAAGAGCTTTCAGATCATTTACCACAGATTTAGGTAGTTGATTCTTTTAAAGTTTCTCCTTTATATTCATTATTAGATTCCCTTTTTCAGGCCCAGTGTATTTTTGCATTTGCTTCCTTTTTTCCTTCCTCGCTCCCTCTTTTCTTCCTTCCTTTTGTTGATTAGAATTACCAGAGATTTATCCTTTTTGTTTTCAAAGAATCAGCCCTTTAATTTAATAAACTGTTGTACTCTTTCTTTGATTAAATCAACTAATTTGCCTTTTAGCAATTCCCCCAGTTTGCTTTGCTATACATCTATTTTGTTTAGAAGCCCTTTTTAGCTTTTTGAATTGAGTGCTTAGTGTTGTTGACTTACAGTGTATTGAAGTTTATGGTTTTTTTCTCTGAGTACAGCTTTGGCCATATGCAATTTGATATAAAATTTTCTCAGAAGGGTTATTTTTCTGACATGTCTGTAGTTGAAGTTTGGATTGCTTCTTGAACACAAACATGATACAGGAAAGTTTTTTAGTCAAGTGGGTAAATTTTTTTGGTTCACCATTTGTTTATTATGTTATATTGTGTTCATGTCATTCTGTCACCTGTATATTTCTGTTTGGGAACTTCATGGGTTTCATTGGTGGTATAACATATGACAATGTGGCTGGACTCTGGACAGTAGAATTGCCTTTCTGTTTCTAGGGCACAGCTTTTCTTGTATCTGTCTCCTTTATGTTTCTGGTCCCCTATTCAGAGTCCTGAACACATGCTGCAGTATTTTCACCCCTGGGGTATCTACCACTTAACAGGAACTGTAGCATATTCTTGTTGTCTCTCCAGCCTTGAAGAGGTGCTCACAGCATTTCCTGGGCCTCTAATAGGGATGGGGGAAAAAAACAAACAAACCATAAAGTGTTTTTCCTACTGTCTGCTCTCAGTCACTCAACACAACATTCTGACACCAGATTCTCCAGTAGACACTAGCAGGGTGTCCTATAATTCAATTCTGATACTATCTACCTGGAGATAGCATCAGATCAGATCCCACAGGTTGAGAACTGAGTCTCATAAGACTGTCCTTTTTCTCTACTAAGTACAGATTGTGACCTGTACTTCTGACGAACCTGATAAATTGGGGTTACCATGACCCTTTTCTTAGGTTCAATTAATTTGCTAGAGCAGCTCAAAGAACTCAGGGAAATACTTTAGTTACATTTACTGATTTATTATAAAGGATACGACAAGAGACAGGGATAGCAATCAGAAGAAGAGATGCACAGGGTAAAGTATGTGGGAAAGGGAGGGGAGCTTCCATGCCCTCTCCAGATCTGCTGCCCTTCAGCAACCTTCAGAGGTTCCCCGAACCCTTTCCTTTTGAGTTTTCATGGAGGCCATGACATTATTGACCACTGGTGATCAACCCAAACTTCATCCCCTTTCCCTTCACTGGAGTTGGGTGTGGGACTGAAAGTTCCAGTCCTCTCATCATAGGGTTGGTTCCCTAGGCAACCAGCCTCCATCGAGGCTCTCTAGGAACCCCCAACCAACATTCGTGCCATTGGCATACCAAAGACATCTATCACTTTAGGGAGTCCCAGGTTTTAGGAGCTGTGTGTCAGGAAACAGAAAGAAGATCAAGTGTGTATAGTCATATGCACTGTACATAGTAACACACACTTAGTGGTCCCATAAGTTTATAATACAGTATTTAAAAAATTTATTTTATTTTATTTTAAAGATGTGGGATACAGTTCAGGGTTAGGTATACAAATGTTCATTATGCAAGTACCCTTGCTGATGAGGTGTGCCCCCCATTCCCCAGGCAGATTCCCACTACTGCCAATTCCGCTTCCCTGCTCCCCTCCTGGCAGTTTCCTACTACTGCCAATCATTTTCTTATAGTATTAGGATAATTGTTCAAGGTCTGCTTATGAGTGAGAACATGTAATACTCAGTTCTTTGTTTCTGTGAAAGATCATTCAGTATTTTAGACTCTAAGTCCATCCAGGTTGCTGTGAAGTTCATGATTTTGTTCATTATGGCTGTGTAATATTCTATTGTGTATATGTACCACATTTTAAAAATCCAGTCCTCTTTTGATGGGCAGCACGGTTGGTTCCATGTTCTTGCTATGAACAGCATTCTTCCAATGCTGTGATAAACATATGTGTGCAAGTATCTTTTTTATAGAGTGATTTGAGTTCTTCTGGGTATATTCCCAGTAGGGGAATTGCGGGGTCATATGGAAGGTTGATTTTTAGATCTTTTAGGAATCGCCACACTGTTTTCCACAGAGGCTGTACTAGTTTATACTCCTAGCAAGTGTTGAAGTGTTCCCTTTTTGCCGCATCCTCTCCAGCATCTGTTGCTTTTTGAGTTATAATACAGTATTTTTATGGTACCCTTTCTATGTTTAGCTTACAAATACTGTTGTGTTACAGTATTTAGTACAGTGACATGCTGTACAGGTTTGTATCGGAGCAATATGGCCTAGGTTGTAGTAGGCTAGACCATCTAGGTTTGTGTAAGTATGCTCTGATACTCACACAATGACAAAAATCACCTAATGATGCATTTTCCAGAAACTATCCCCTGTATATTTTATTACGAATCACAGTATTGCAGCCTCCCACCATACCTGGTCCATACTGGCCGGAAGGACCAGCCTCCAGGTAGGAGGCCTGGTCTGGGTCCCAACCCTGCCTTGTCCTCAGCCTTACACCTGTACCTTATCTGGAAAGCAGAGAATAGTGTCTTGGAAGGTGCCCTGGGAAGGTGTCCAACGACCCAGTAGGTGGAAAGCCCTCTGCCTGTCATTCATTGGCAGTGAGGCTCCTGGGAAATTTCAGGGAGTGCGAAAATCCACTTCCCAGCATGGGGCCCCTTGGACCTTGGCCTGACCCCTCACTCCATGCCCTGCAGCTCTGAGCTCATGTCCTGCCCTGCACACTTGGCAGGGGTGGCTCCTTCTGGGCCAGGCCTCATCCTGCCTTCCCCTTGGTCTGCTCCTTTTGAACCTTGTACTGATGGCCCGGAGCAGCATGTCAGGTTATGATGGTCAAATTCACAAGGCTCAAATCTCAGCTCTACCACTTTTGAGCTGTGAGATCTGGGGCTGGTGACGTAAGCCCTGTAGGCCTTTGTTCCTTCATTTGGAGGAGGGGATGATGGGAGGTAAGCTCCTCTGGGGAGGTACAGAGGTGGCTGTGCTACTGGTACTCCTGTGGGTTGGCCAGGGTCTGACCATCTGGATACTAGTTCCCAGAGTATATGGCAGGAATGCCTCTCTGACCCAGCAGGGAGCTGGGTGCCTCTCTGTTTTCGACCCTGATGACTGGCACACAGAGAGCCCCACTCCCATAGCATAGTGGGATCTCAGGGTGCTGCTGTGGGCGTCTGCCAGGAGGATGACAATTCAAGCTAGGGAAATTGAGTTTTATTTGTTTTTAAACACAAAGAAAAAGTCTTTGCTCAGCCTAATTAGATGTTATTTAAAAATAAAATAACTGTATGTTCTTTATTCCTTATTCCAGCATCTCTAGGCAGCTGTGGAGGGGTAGAGGCTGTGGCTTACTCCTAGAAGGGGCTGTCCTACCTATCCCTTGGGCTCAGCCTCCCATCCTCCCTTCCTCCTGAGCACCCTCAGCCCTGACCCACCTGCTCACTGTTGCTCTCATGGCCATGTGCTGCTGCTCCTGCTATTCCCGGGTCTAGCTCCAGGCTGGTTCAGCTGCTGGTGGTGTGCACCAGGTGAGCCTGAGTGGGACGCTGGTGTCTTCCTATTGGAGCCAGCCTGGCCATCACCATGCCAGACTCTGATTAGCAGCCTGACGTCCTGCCCCACAGTCTTCAGTGGATGCCTCATCTAGGAAGGGGACTCTAGAGGGGCAATTTCAGTTGGGATGGGGGTGTGCACCTTGCCCCCCAGCCCCCTCCTTGGTGGCACCCTGAGGGACTCTTAGAAGCAACAGGACTGACTGCCAAGATGGCCTCAGTTTGCACTCATCCCCTCCCTTCCCCTCTGAGCCTGTGCCCTACTCTGTCCCCAGGAGGCCAAGGGCTGCCTGCCACCTGCAGGAGGCTCTTGTAACTCCTGTAGAATTCTATGGAGTCAGCCCAAGAGGGAGTGAGGCCCTAGGTGAAGGGGCTGGGAGAGAGGGGAGGAGCAGCCCCCCTCCCCTCGGTCTGAGTGGGAGGCAAGCCTGCCAGCCAGCTGTCTGCCGGGAAAGGGCAGGGATTCTCTGAAATCCCACCTGCTCCATCTGTGGGCCTCTCAAGTCTCAATAATGGGATGATTATTGGTGGACAATGACATTCTGTGCCCTAAGCAGCCACCAGAAGAAGCTGACTTGGCAGAAAGGGAAAAGAGGAGGAAGAAAAGAAGAGGAGGAAACCCAGACTCGGCAGAATTTGTATGAGGGGTATGAAGGGGAGATGGCAAGACTCCTTCAGTCAATTCAAATAGCATTTGGTAATAGAAAGGAATTCAGAAGGAAAAAAATGAATCATGTGTTTGTAACAAAGTTTTAATTATCATCATTGCACCCATGGCTGGGCCTCTGTGGAGCAGGATCCCTGCGAGGTGCTGTCATGTTCTGGTTCCCATGGTAGCCGCCTCCTTGCTGGAGTCTGGCCTGCAGCCTTCTGCCAGGCCCTGGGACTGCTGTGACCAGCCTGGAGGGTATTCCAAGGTAAATATGGCCCTTCTTTGTGGCATTTGCGAATGTGATTTCTTGCTGCTTGGTTTATGAGAAAAACAGTATCTTGCCGTGGCCCTCTGATGCCAACCTGGATTGGAGGATGGAGAAGTGGGGGCTGCAGGGAGTTCCCGAGGCTCATCCGCATATGGGGACAGCCATGTGCTCACAGTGACTTCCTTGTTACAGAGGCCAGCAAGGGGGTGGGGGTGAGGCCTGAAGAAGCCTATCGTCAGGGACAAGTGGCCACCCCTAGGCCAGAGCCAGCTGTGGTCCCTTCATTCCTGGGACAGGGCAGTGCAGCAGGTCAAAGGATCCACTAGCCTGGAAGCAGAAGACAGCTTCTCTTGGCTTTCTCCTGTCTGCAATAGGAGCCACTGACTGTCCTGGATGTGGGCGGTGAGAGGGGACCCAGAGGAGGGATCAGGGAAAGGGGCAGCACCAGCCCCCATCATCTGTGTGTCTAGGAAGGCAGCCAGGTAACCTGTAGGGCAGGTGCCCATCAGTGTTCTACAGTTCTGATGCCATCAAGACCCTCCAGGTACTGAGCCTGTCTTGAGCTTCCTGGCTTCACTTCATGCTCCTGGTCACCTGGGAAGCAGGTGCTAGAGGCAGTGTCTTGGAGAAGAGGACACTGGCTCCCAGCTGGGGTGGGGGCCTGGCCTTATTCCCCACCCACTGTATTCCCAGCCCATGCTTGCAGCTGGAACCTGCTCATCCACCATGTGTGGCCCCAGAAGATGGGACCCAGGCTCTCTGGAGTTAAAGGAGACACACTTCAGCTGTGGGGTGGACAGCCCAGGAGGGAGCTTCCTGGGCAGGAATGTCTGAGTCCAGGCTGGGTTATTGGGGGAGGGCTCTTCGACCGTGGGATGGCATATTGGAAGGTGGATGAATGTCGCCCAGGAACTACTACCGGCTGGCAAGGGCAGGTCTAGGGCCAATCTGGGACAGAGGTGGGGTGTAGCTTCCAGGGTCCTGACTCCAGGTCCCTGTTGTACCCATTGGAATCTCTAGAAATGACAGAGAACTGAGCTGCAGACTCCCAGACAGGTGTCAATCAGCTGCCCGTGGTGCAGATGACAATGAGGGGCTGGGCCACTGGCAAGTTACTCAGTGTTCTTCCGCAGAGCCAAGGAGGATGGATTTGGACTTCCACCTGGCCCCAGGTGGGGATGGAGGCTGCTGAGGCTGTTATCCAGCACCTGGGACCGTAGCCTCAGCTCAGAGAGAACACAGTAGTCCAGGTGGGGAAGGGGGCATGGAGTGAGGTTCACTGAGGTTACTATGACGAATGTGTTAGAGGAGAGAAGTGGGGAGCCCAAGAAGGATGGGAGAGGAGTGACCAACTGTGTGGGGTGGGCACCCTTCCTCCCTTACCCCTATCCCCAGACTCAAGGGCTGGATCCAGCCAGAAAGTCCCCTTGGTCTTTGCTTACTATGATCTCTCCCAGCCTGAGTTTCCTGCAAGTTAGCAGGATCCAGGAGATGGTGGGTAGGTGAGGTGGGGTAGGAGGGAGAGCACAACTGCCTCCACCCTCTGACTAGTCCTGAGGGAACCCAGGCTGGGGAGGGAGCAGGGGTGAGGCTTATCCACGTGCTGGGTGGAAGGGAGGAGGTCCCTAGATGTGGGCTATCTGTTCTCAGTGCAAGTCTCTGAGCCTCCGTCCCACCGGGAGCTCATCCCACCCCTCCCTTCTCCCCTCCCCAATGGTGGCTGGTCTTGTTGGTCAGGTGAGCCCCTCAGCTCACTTAACACACTCAGTTGTCCACTCTTAGAGTCATTGCCAGCTTCCTGCTGGCCTTCTCTGCTCAGGGTAGCCCCTGGACATTGTAACTAGCTCTGTTTCCTATCCAAAAGTAAGTCAGTCCTCAGGATTCAAAGGGCTCACTGAAGGTTCACCAAAAGGTTTGCATTCACACAAGGGATCTGGTAAATGTAGGGTGCCCCCCACCCCTCATTTAAACAAGCACCTCATTTACAAATTGTGCCTGACTTGCCACATCCTGCCTAGAGCTCCCTGCTGTGTAAGGTGAGGCCCCCACAGTCAATTCCTGTTTCTGAGACTGCCCCCTAAAGAAGTCTGGGGTCACCTGTGGCAGCCCGGGAGAGCCTCCTGGGAGGGGAGCCTCATCTGGGATGTCTGAGTGGCAGGAGCTCACCTGAGACTTGCGCAGAGCAGGGCAGGGCAACTCAGGGGGAGGTGGGCCGGGGATGGTGCTGAGCAATGGGACATACCTGGGGAGTAGGGTGGCTCCAGCAACCTGGCTTATGTCAGGGTGGGTGGGGACAAGGTCAGGTTAGGGTGCAGCCTGGCACTGCTGGGGACCCTAACCCAGGCACCTTGCAGAGCCAGGTTTAGCAGGGCTGGCACAGATCATCAGTAAATACTTGTTTTGGAGTGAGCCAGCCAGGAACTGCTCCAGGGAAGACTTGCCAGAGAACAAATGGGATGGAAGGCTCATAGGCTTTGGCATCAGCCCTTCCCTGTGCTCACTCCATTCTTCCTTTTCCAGAAGTCTCCTTCAGGTCTCTGCTCAAATCTCACCTCCACAGGGAGGCCAACCTCCTCACTCAGGTTAAGTTTAACATCTTCCCAACGCCTACACTCCCGATCCCCTTCTCTCTTCTCCCTCTGTCCAGGGCACTGATCCTCTTCTAACCCTTAATCGTGTCGTCGTCTGTGTGGTCATCATGTGTGCCAGCCTCATAGGATGCTCTGTGGGGACAGAGAGCCCTGTTTCCTTCATTGATTTATCTCCATTATCTAGGCAGGTCCTTATTAACATCTGTGAATGAATGAATGAATGGGCAAAGAGTAAGGGCCCTGGGGACAGCCCACATCCCACCCTACCCCAGTAACTTCAGAGAACTAGACAGTTAGCCCTTGTAGGGTGATTGGGTCCCTGGCAGAGCTGGGTTCATGTGTCACTGGCTCAGGTCCATGGGTCTCTCCCAGACTGTGGCCTCTGAGTCTGCCCTCTTCATTATGTGACCCACCAGAGTTGGGGCACAGGGCTCCTCCAGGAGCACCTTTTCTCCCTCCCTTCAACCGACAGAGGGGAGACAGGCAAGATGTGTAATTTTCAGTTGCTAATTGTGATACCCTGCAGCTTGCTGAGCTAAAAATAGTCTCCGTTTTGTTGAGTACATTAAAAAATAGAAGCCCACGTGCTGCCTCAGAAAGAAGCCCCCCTTGCTAAGGCTGGCAGAGGCAGGGGGCTGGCTTGTGCCCCTCCTCCACCTCCTGGCAGATCCCTGGGACTCATGCAAGATGGGCCCTGAGGGCTATTTTTGTCCTAGTTTTCCAGGAAGCTGGGTTTCTTAATTTGGGGTCCACAGATGAGCTTCTGGGAGCCCATCAGTCCCTGGAATCATATGTGGCATATCGTGAGACTGTGCATTTGTCCATATTGGGAGAGAGCTTCGGCCTCTATCTGGTGCTCAGAGGGGTCATGTGCCTGCCAGGAACACCAAGGGACAAGTTCGAGGAGAAGCGATGATCCAAGAAACAGCAGGGCTGTGGGGCAGATGGGCCAGGACAGAACTACACATCACTGCCTGCCTGAGCAGACTTCTGTGGGTTCCATGAACTGAGCCTTGGTGTCCCCGGACGAGAAATGGGCCTCTCTGGGCTGTCTCCCTGGGGTATGGGAGAATTGCATTTCAGCGAGATGAGTTATATAATGCCCAGCACATGGCTCTAACTCCTAATGATGAGCATTTAAATTATAACAAGGTTAATCAAATGAAATTGTATCCCTGTTTCCACATTTCTCAGAAGTCTCCAGAATTGCAGACTCCAGGATCCAGAAGGGATCCTAGTATCCTGACTATGTGCTCGGAGCCTGCCCTAGGCAGCTGCTCCCTTTATTTTTTATTTTATTTTATTTTTATTGGAGTCTCACTCATCACCCAGACTGGAATGCAGTGGCATGCTCACAGCTACTGCAGCCTCAACCTGCTGAGCTCAGGCAATTCTTCTGTCTCAACTTCCCAAGTGGAACTACAGGTGTGTGCCACCACGCCCAGCTAATTATTTTATTTTAATTTTAAGTTTTCTTTTTTTTGGAGTCGTGACTCTGATATGAACTGAGGTTGCTGTGGACATAGCAACTGTGATCACAGCATATATATAATTGTAGAGACCAGGTCTCACCAAGTTGCCCAGGCAGGCCTCAAACCCTGGGCTCAGGCAGTCCTCTTGCCTTGGCCTCCTGAAGTGCTAGGATTATAGGCATGAGCCACTATGCCACCCCAACTTCTCCCTTTGAGTTGAACAGAGGGGGTCCCTAGGGCCACCTTCCAACATTCCTCCCTTCATTCCCCTGCCCCCCCGGGTGTGTGTGTGTGTGTGTGTGTGTGTGTGTGTGTGTGTGTGTGTATGTGTATGTGTGTGAATGCTTGTTGATCCCACCTCCCTTGTCCTGGAGAGCAGCGTTGGTGGTAGGAGCAAGTTCCTCAGAGGCTTGGAGGCCTGAGGGCTGAGGAGAGCCCACTGATAGGGCAGGCCGAGGCTCCTCCCAATGTGGTTCCTGAAGGGTGAGGCCTGGACACCCTGAGTCCCTCCTCTCCTCTTTTGCCCCACTTTCCTGCTAGGAGCTGGTGGTGAACTGGAGGCCCACAGACTTGCTCCCAGCCAGGGTCCTCCTCCATGTGGGCAGGAAAGGGAGAGCAGATCCGCTGCATGGGGACCTCTCCTGGGAGGGGGCAGGGCTGCCCAGGACATGTGTGAGGAGGGACAACCCTGCATACCAATAGTGCAGTCATTGGATGTTCCTCTGGAGTCAACATCATTTACATTCCTAGCCTACGTACATTTAAATAGATTATTTGCCTTGACTTCCCCTGTGGGGGTCTTTTGTGAGACCACTAGCAGTGTTAGGCCTCCGCTGACCTGTAGGACTCACCATCTCTGGGCAGGAAGCAGGAGGAGCACACAGGAACAGAAGGGACATTGCCGTTACCCAGGCCTGGACACTTAGGAGAGTGCATGTGAAGAGAACACTCATAGCAGGCATGTTGGGTCTTCATTGCTGCTGCTGCACTTAGGGCCCCTGGGAGGATGGGGTGGGGTGCAAGGTCTCAAAGCCCATCTCGGGCACAACTGGAGTTTGTGAGTGAAGGGAAGGACTGTGCCCCAGGTCAGGAGAGGTATACACACATGCTCATGCGTGGCTGCCCCTCTCGGGGCATACATCTGACTCTTGTGTGCACGTGGCCAGAGGCAGATGCCCTTCTCTCTGTTTCTACTGCCTGGGGGAGGGGCACAGACCACAATAGAAAACACCATAGCAGTGAGGGGCACTAAAGTCTCTAGTCTCTTGAAGAGTCTGCAAAAGGGAATTTTATTCCTACTCTGCAAAAACCTCCTAAAACCCTCTTTTCCTATCTCTGCCACCATTGGGGTTGCCCATAATCTCTTAGTCTCTTAAAAGGCCTGAAAGTCTCTCAGATCCTGTCTTTTCCACCTGTTGTTCTTGCCCTCTTCTCCTCCTGGAGCCCTTAGTCACTTCTATGCTTGCTCTGAATGTTTCTTTATTCCCTCCCCAAGCTATTTTTTTCTTTTAATGATACATACTATTTTGCGTATTTATGTGATACATGTATTTTTTGCATATTTATGTGATACATGTGTAGTGACCCAGTTAGTATATTTGGGGTGTCCATCACCTTAAGTATTTATCATTTCTATGTGTTGGGGACATTTTTTTTTCTGTCGCCCAGGCTGGGCCACTGCAGCCTCAACCTGCTGGGTTCAGGCCATCCTTCAGCCTCAGCCTTCCAAGTAGCTGGAACCACAGGCATGCACCATCATGCCCAGCTAATTTTTTAATTTGTTGTAGAGATAAGGTCTCATCAAGTTACCCAGGCTAGTCTCGAACCCATGGGCTCAGGCAATCCTCTCACTTCCATCTTCCAAAGTGCTGGAATTATAGGCGTGTGCCACCATGGCTGGCTGGGAACATTTCAAGTCTTCTCTTCAAGTTATTTTGAAATCTACAATACATTGTTATTAACTATAGTCACCTAGATTGCTGTTGAACATTAGAACTTACTTCTGTGAAACTGCGTGTTTGTACCCATTGACCATCCTCTCTTCATTTCTCCCTCCCACCCTTTCCCATCTCTGGTATCTATCTCCATCTTTATGAGATCAAGTTTTTTAGCTCCCATATGAGTGGGTACATGTAGTATTTGTCTTTCTGTGCCTGGCTTTTTTCACTTAACATGATGCCCTCCAGTACCGACTGTTTATGCTTTGGCCAAGGGTGTTTCTTAGAAGGTATACGGGGGTGTGTGCACCTATATGTGCACCCATGTGCTTGTGTGCACTGGTGTGCATACCACCGTGAGTGTGTGCACCTGTGTGCTTGTGTGTACCTGTATGCATTGCGGGGGAGCTAGTTTTTGGCTGTGTCCCCTAACGGGGGCCTCTCACTGAGTTATACTGATGTAGAGCTCCAGAATGTATCTGCATGAGAGGGTCCCTGAGATCCAGGGCCATGCTCTGGCCATCCCTCAGCCAGGCCAAGCAGAGAGCAGCGTTCACTCTGTACCGACACATGCCCACATGTGGGTGCTTGTACTGGGCTGGAAGCCACTCTCCATGCATCTCCCCCCTGTGCTCCCCATAGCCACCATGACAGTCAGGTGTCAGCATCAGCATATGACACTATGGCCCCTGAGGCTCACACAGATGGAGTAATTGCCCAAACTCACAGCTGGAAAGAGGCCTAGCTCATGGGTGGTTGTGTCTGGTTCCTAACCCCTCACACTCCAGGTTCTTCAGAGCCATCAGATATGGCTTTTCAAGACATTGGAGAGGGCACAGAAACCAAGCAATGACTGCTTTTCTCCAGGCCCAGCTTCTCAGGAGACCGGACCTGAGGCATAAATTTGTGTGTGAGCACTTTATTGGTGAGTGTGGTCTCACAGAGGCAAGAGTGGGGAAGCAGAGTACTGTTGATAGATAATGATCTGATATCAGCCGGTCTCACAGACACCTTTGGGAAGGCTCTGTGAAGCTTTTGTGTCTCAAAACAGCCCATCCAGGATGAGAAAGGGGGATTCACCTACTGATCCCATGTCCTGTAGATGTTTGCCAGGCAGGGTGTTAACAGCTATGAGGGATAACTTCTGTCTTGTGCACCTGGGTCCCGAAGGGTAAAATAGGTCTCTATATTTGATGCCTCAGCAAAAACCTGCAGCCCAGAACAGGAGGTGTGGTGTGTGCTAATGACCCTGGGGTCCTAGGTCAGAGGTCAGAAGTCAAAGGTCAGAAGCTGTGACAGCTGGTACTGACCACTCAGGCATCATCGAAGCAAGGCACAGATGTGGGTGGCATATAACCACAGCTGGTACTGCTCCAGGTACACAACCACATCACCTTCCACCTCCTCGCTGAACCCTCACCGCAGCCCTGCAGGGAGGTGACAAGAAAGTCTACACCCAATTTACAACTGAGAAAACAGGCTCAGAGCAGCTCAGAGGCTTCCCCACTGATGTGGAGATAGAGATGTGTCTACTGACTTGACTCCACTTTAGTCTCTGGCCTAGGACCTGCAACCATTAGGACGAGACTCAAGTGTGTGGGGGTGCAGACATGGGCGCAAGAGGCTGGAGGCTGCAACCGCTTGGGGCTTCCCAGGGCAGTGTCACTCGCACTGGTCCATGGAGCGACAGCTGTGGGACCCCCATGAGCCACTTTATGCTCTGGGGAATGACAGCAGATAGGCCAGTGGGGCACCTTGAGGGCTAAACCTGGAGGGCTGGGACAGCCGAAGTCAGGCAGAGGGGTTGGGGGCCCTGGGGAGAGGGCAACAAGGCTGCCACAAGAAACTCCTACACCACACCTTGCTGCTCTGCCCACCTCCCCTCTGGTCAGTTTGTTGCTGGTTGCAGCTCATCTAGGCTAACAGGGGCAAAGAACCTCTTGGCTTGGCCTCTGCCAAGCAACCCTCCCCAACGACCCCACCCTCAGGCTTCCCACAGTGCTGCTCTGGCTGTGCAGGGCAGGGCTGTGGCTTTTGAGCTCAGCCAGGAAGACATGGGCTCAGATACAGGGAGAACCCACTTCCTCGATAGCACCCCCAGAGATCCCAGTAAATTCAAGTATGGAAACAGGCTCTCTCCTGAGATAAGAGGGTCCTTCCCTCTCACCGGCAGGTTGGGCCTCTGGGCCTGCCTTTGCACCCATTGGCCCTGCGTGGGAGGCAAGAAAATGGTGAGGCTCGTCTTCAAGGAGACTGTGAGTCACTTTCACCCGCCTCACTGTGAGCATATTTTTTCTGAGTTGATTAGGTCTATAATTAGAAGGCGCTTGCCTTCCTGCTTGAACAGAGAAGCTGCAAGGAGTTGGAGAGGAGGCCAGTGGGTGCAAGCCTGTCCCTCACACCCCACAAAGGGCTGCTGCTTTGTCCAGACCAGCCCCAGCTGAACTTGGGACAGAGGTGAGAGTCCCAGAGACACTGGTTGGGAAAGCTGGCCTCTCCATCCCCGGCTCTGCCTAACTCCAAGGGGTTTCCTGAGCTCTCCACAGAGTGTCTGCAGCCTTGAAGTGGGTCTGAATGCAGCCAGGATCAGCTGAGACAGGAGACAGAGAGGCTCCCTGTGCTTCCCGCTCCCACTGGAGGGCACAGACCTGGTTTAACTGTTGCAACTCCCCTGGGGACTGTAATTCTCAGAGGGGTAGTCTTCCTCGGACTTCTGCCACCTGTGCGTGCACCAACTGCATGTCCTGGATGCAGATTTGACCCAACAAATCTGGCCTGGAACCTGAGATCCTGCATTTAACAATTGGACTAGATCCACACTTGGAACAGCTAAGCTTATGAAGGAGAGGGTCTAGAACTCAGGCGTGCAGCTGAGCTACCTGGAGGGGGAGCGCCGTGCCCACTTCCACCAGTTTCTGATCAGGAGAAGGTGCTGTTGCTGCTGCTCTGGGGACCACACCTGGCTTTAGAGCGTCGGCACAGGGTCTGTCTTCCTGTGGCCTTTGGTGCCAGTGTGTCTAGAACAAGCCGACACCTCACGACCTTGAACATTCTGGTGGCCTGCAGGGGGCGCTAAGTAATCAGGCGCTGGCAGGAATCAGCTCATGGGTGGTGATAACGCATCCAGTGCCTGGCACCTTACGCAAGGGGCTCATTTGATCCTCTCCGCAAACCTCTGAAGTTTCACTCCTTGTGCCCATTTTATAGACGAGGAAATTAAGGCTCAGAGAAGTGGAAGATCCTGACAAAGCCACCACAAGTGGTCGGGCCAGGCTCAGGCTCAGGCTTCTCTGCTTGTCTTTGCTGCCAGCTGGGCTTGAATCCTGGCACTGCTGCCACCTGGCTGTGACCTGGGGCAATTGCTTAGCCCTCTGGGCCTTGTTCTTATCTACAGCAAGTGGAGAACAACGGCTTCTCTGGTGGGGGGTGAGGGGTAGAATGGTAACTGTGAGGAGTAAATGAGATTATTCAACTGTAGCCCTTAATGTACTAAGTACTCAGCATCTTAACTATTGGGTTATGAGCCACTATTGCTGTGTGTTACCTCAGAGTTCTTGGTGCTCTGCTGAGTGGCCTCTTCCCCAAGAAGGGGCCACTAGGAGGGATGGACACAGAGTTGTATGACCACATGTCACAGTTCCTGCTCTTGCTGGGTTGGAAGAGGAGGCCCTAGGTGCAAGAACAGAAAGGACTGAGGGTGTTCTTCATTCCTGCCCAGGAGGAGCCACGTGGGGAACCTGTCTCTCCCACTTGGCACAGAACCCTGGAGACCCTCCTTGCAACTCCGGGAGGACCCTGCTAGGGACTGAGGCTAGCAGGGAGGATGAGGCTCTGGGGGCATCCCCACGACCTGCAAAGGCTTTGTGGGGAGTGAGGGAAGAGGAGTGATGTTTGGGCTGGGGGAGACCTGTCTCTGGGCAGTGTTCTCTGGTGGGACTCAGGGTAGGTAGGATGGGAAGACCTCGGGGTGCCACCCCTTCTCATGCTGGGGTGGCTCCACGTGGCTCCTGCTGGCACTGCTGGTTTCCCGAGGGGGTTCTCAGCTCTTGCTGAACCTCTGCTTGCCTCGAACACGCCTTCCGGTCCCCCTCTCTAGGTCCCTGTCCTCAAAGGTTACCCTCCCCACTTGGCTTGCCCGTTCCCTCTCTGACCAGAGTCATGTGACCAGACAGGCCTCCTGAGCACTGAGGCAGGTCTTTCTGTAGGCTGGATTTGGGGTGGCCTTGCCCTATGGGGGGTCAGCAGAGGCTGTGTAAGTTCGTGGGGTGTTAGATGTGCTGTCCCGATGAACCTCCTGGCAAGAGCATGGAAAATGCCATGTTTGATAACCCCAGGAGCTTGGGTTGAGGTTTGCTCATGTCAGTGGTTCTCAGGCTTGAGTGGTGGCAGAAACCCCTGGAGGGCTTATTGGAGTACAGACACTGCCCACCCCTGAGTTTCTGACCAGCAGGTCCAGGGCTTGAGAGTGTGCATTCTAACTCATGGAAAGCACCACTGCTATGCTGGCCTAACTTTGAGGGGAGTGTTCTGTGAGTCTGAACCATGACTTCCCACCTTTGGAGTGGGGCAGCACTGAGCCTAGGGGCCTGGACACCCAGGGGACTTTCCTTGACTTCTTGTCTTCACTGCAAAGGATATTCTAAGAATTCCAAGGAAATCTTCAGGTGTGTGGTGGGGAAACGAGCATTTTTCTGGGTAAGGTGCCCTTTCTCCCCTCTCTGAGGTGCAGTGATGTGCTGTGGTATGAGAGAGGGGGCAGCTCTCTGCTTGTAAGGCCCCAGTCCATAGTCCTCCCATGGCAGTGAAGTAATCATGGTTACCATTTGCTCTGCATAGTGGGGAAACTGAGACCAGAATAGCTCGTAATAGGCTTGCTCTGTCCACAAGGCTAGTGCTGAGCATTCATGGCCTGTGCAGGGGGTCACAGAGCTCGAGAAGGGTTTGGGGGACCTTCTGCTGTTTTCTGGATAATGTCCCCTTGGCACCAGGAAGCAGCCCCCCACCTCCCCAGCATGGGGAGGGCAGTGTGGCTTTGAGCCTGCTCCTGGGGAAGCCAGTGCTGGAGCAGTGCATCCGCTCGCCAGTGACAATGGAGGGGTGGCTGGTGCACTAGAGGCCGACTGTGGCCCCTGCTGTGGCAAGAGGGCCCAGCTTCTCCACCTGGCCTTTGTTGCCTGTGCCCTGTGCCTGCCTACCCTCTGAAGGAAGGAGGGAGTGAGATGGGCCATGTGTGCCAGGCAAGGCTATGGGGCAGGCCACACCTGCCTCCCAGGCATGAGCTTCAGAGGCCCTGGGCTAGCAAATGCCACATCGCCCTGATCTCCACTTGGCTCTTCCCCAGGCATGGCCAACTGTCTGGGGCAGTGGAGAAACTGAGGCTCATGAGAGCTCTCAGCTATAGGGTGAGTTGGGAACCTTGAGCTCTGTCATGGCAGGCTATGTCACAGTGGACAGCTCTAGGGTGAGCACCAAACCCGCTAGGGTGTTACTCATCTACTCAGACATCCACATCTCAGGGGCGTTCAGATTCCACAAGTTCTTAGGCAAGTTCCAGATTTTTCCCCAAGCCCTGCTTTCATGTCCTGCCTTGTGCTGGTCAGTCACTCAGCCTGACACTTCAAAGTATGGCATCAGCCCTGCTCCCTTCCTCCTCTGTTAACATGTGACTCAGCATTCTCTCCCTGGACTATGGCAAAACCCACCAATTGGCTTCCAGATGTCTCCCTTGTGGGATCTCTAGGGTCTCCACACCACAGCCTCTGCAAGTCGGTCCCTGTGCTTAGAGCTCTGGCTCCCGTCTCACTCAGAGAAGCACATGTGGCAGGCTGTGAGTCCTCAGACCACACTCCCTGCTCACCCCCTACCCACATACTGGGCCAGGACCTTGGCACTCACTGTTCCTCATGCCTAGAATGTTCCTTCTTATCCCTTGGAGCTGCAGAGTTAACACCATCAGTTACTCACACACAACCTCACTGTAGCCTGCCTTGACTACCCACATGCTCCTTATACCTACTTCCAGTGTTTTCTCCATAGTTTCTCTTCTCCTTCTGGATGTAACCCCAGGAGGCAGGCTCTATGTGTCCAGAGCCCTGGAATGAGGCCTGGCATACCAGAAGAAACATTGATCAGATGTATGGCAGCTGCCCAACCCCTCCCTTGGGTGGGGGTGCCCTTCCAATGGTG